>BJBW01005869.1:7501-18080 GCA_004320125.1 Scolopax mira | reverse complement strand
GTCCTTTGTTCCCATCTACGGCCAAACCACGACACTTATCATAAAGTATATGTTTGAAATAGGTTAATTGAATCTTAGCCCAGAAGACACATTTCTTTCCTCTTTAAACTACAAAGGATATCTAAAGTGACCACCAAAATACTTATAATGTAAAAGTACTGAGGTAGAAAGCTACAGTACAATAAGTAAGAACATGAGAATGGATGTTCCCTTTTATTTTATTCTGAACCTGGTTTGTACTATCTTCATCTGATGGCCCCTGGTTCTATATTCTGTCTCTTGAGGCTTCTCTGAGGTACTCAAGTTACCAAAACTGTTATGGCAAGAAGGGAATGGAGCAGTCATTAAAAAATATAACCATAGTTATATTGCAGCCACTGATCTGAAAAGGCTGCCAAACATGAATGATGTGAGGACAGACAGCAGAAGTGTGAAAAAATGTGTGGTATTGTAGGAGTTTGAATGAGGTGTTATAATTCCAGCAAATGCCTATAAGTCTTACTTGGTGCCTGTCAACTTGAAGGACTGTGTATTTTTTATTCAGTAAGACAGCAGTTATGCAGGGACCAGAGTTTCTATAAACTAAAATTTGATGCCTGCAATAGCTGCATCTTTCAGTTACAGAATAAATTAACAAAGATATGTCATCTGGTAGATTTTGATAATATCTCCATGTGTATCTTAACAAAATAAATTTATCTTCTGTCCTCCTGCCAATAGCTCCTGATACTTTGAGGCTTTGCAGTTTTAGACTAAACCTTTATTTTAATAGATTGTCACCTGAGGGAAGATGTAAAGATTATTAGCCAGGGAAAAGCATGATCTGAGGTCATGAGAAAGAACAAAAGGCAGGAAAGCCAACAGTAACCCTTAAATTAAGACTAAAATCTAAAAATGTATTTAGGTTCAAAACTGGTTCTTCATGGTACCTAAGCCCACCATTTAGTCAATGGCCAGTCTGAAAATCAGGCTCTTGCCTAACCTTGGAGAGTCTAGATAGCTTTGAGTGTATGTATGTGATTGCCCTAGGGATTTGGGCTACACTTTACAAAAGTTAATGTCCAACTCATCCCATAACATACTCAAATCCAATAAAACTGGATATTGACCTTTACTGATCATACCTGCAGGATCGCAAGTGGTGTATTCTAGTGTGATGTCTGCTAAACAAGCTTCACATAAACTGTAAGAAAGTACTGTGCTGTGCTTCACATTGAGAAATTATCATCTATCTTCTTGATAAGCTGCCATTCAGCCAGCTATTCACGAATTCCACAGTAGGGCAATGTGAGCATAGAGGTTTGGGTTTTCCTGCCCATAAGAATACAAAGCACCATCTCTCCTCTGCCTATCTAGAGGATAGATGAGAGTGAAACTGATAAGGAATTGTTTATAATCTTCCATCTTGGAGGAGAAAACTATGACTATGCAAACAGGAAGTTAAATTTGGGATGAATATTAGGAGGAAAAAAAACAGGTATCCAAATTCAAAATTAAATCTCTTTCACTGTGGAACTGTTTTGTTAAGAAAATGTTATTATCCTCTACAGAAATTGAGACAAGAGTGCATTGGCAGTCCCCTGAATGGAGTGGTTCCACAGCAAAAGGGGATGTTGTGTTTTATCTTTGTGACCCACAAGTCACCCCAAGAGCCAAACTCCCTTTTGCACCGGGAGATGCTGATTCATTACAACCATTGATTTCCTGACCCTCTGGACTTGAGATTTTATAAGAAAAATCTTTCTTCTTTTTATAATTTTTTATATTAAGATACTCTTAATTTATATTAAAATAATATTGTTAGTAATATTTAAAATATTAATATAAAAATAATAATATTTAAAAAATCATAATCCTTTTAGAAAAAATCAGTTTTGAACTGAGTTTAATATGATTAATAAACCTGAATGAACATATTCTATTTAATGTAGTAATCTTTAAAATATATATGATTAAGCTTTAATACTATAATGCATTCCTTAGAACTGTAAAAAAAAAAAAAAACTGGAGAGAGAAATATTTATTAAATTATTAGCACTAGTTTTATCAATCATGAATATTTCAAAGGTTATGAGTTTCATTTTAATACCGAAAGAAGTGAATCATTGACTGGCACATTTTTTACTGTTCATAGGTTCTTTAACTTGTCATAGGTGACAAGTTAAACCTTATTATTGTTCTAAAAAAATGTGAATATATTTAATTGTTATAAGTTCCTTTTCATTTTGTCAAGCTACTTAGCAGTCTACCATAACAGTAAAATTATGAAGTATCAGAGAAGAAATACTCTCTTAAAACTACAGTTTGATAAGAAGAAAAGGTAGTGGAAGGAAATAATAAAAGAAAAAATTTATATGTCTTCAGACTATTGCAAAACATCTTGACTGTGACAGCAGATTTTGGTAAATTTTCTTTAAAACTCAAAAAGCAGAGACCCATATATTAACTATATACTTAGACATGACATTCTCTAACTGCATATTTTTCAGATTTGAATAGTTGAAGATCAGGTTTTCTTGGGGACAGAGAGCATCTGCTTTTGAGAGGATTTGATACCTCAATAAAATGAATAATTACAAATAGAACTTCAATACAAATGACTGATATATTCCAGTTTACAGGCCTGTCACAGTTAGGCAGTGCCTACAACTCTGACGGTAATTCTCTAGCCCCTTCATTACACAAGTTAATTTTTTCAGCTAATATTCTACTTTTACTCTCCTAAAGACCCATGCTCAGGTCAGACTGTGTTTACTTCTAAACACTGTATAAGTTTAATGGCATTTCAGCTCATTATTTAAGCATATTAAGCTGCTTGATACACATTTTAGGAACCTCTGATAAACCACAAAGAATATTTTATAAAGACTCCTAAAGTTAATCATGGATTTTAAATTTAATTTTTATGTAGATGATATAATCTTGAAACTTGCCCATGTATTTCTGCAGACTCATAACATGCAATATCCTGCTATTAAATTATTTCTTCAATTATTAAGAACAAGATTATAGCAAGACATATAAAATCCTGAGTTAAATAATTTTATTTTGTAGAGTGCAAGTGCATATGCCCTTCAAAGAAGATTTAACTGTAACACTGATTTTCTATTTTATGGATCTTAATCACAGTAAGGGGCTATTGTTATAACAAAAAAAAAAAAAAAAAAGAAAATGTACTTGAAAGAACTTTCTGCTGGATAGGTTATGTTTTAAGTCACATTATCATTTTTATTGGGCAACAATACAACAACACTCTAAAACAGATAGTTAATCTCCAGAAAATATCTGTAACACCAGTTATCTGTCAAGACTTACAGACAGATTTCTCTTGTGATTTTGCTGATGAGCTTCTGTACTCCATCTTCTTTGAAGGTGGTTTATTTCACTATATAAATATGCCTGGCCCTCACCAAAACTTCAGACTCAAGAGATGAAGTAATTTGTCAAAGCTTTCCAAGACAAACAAAATAACTAGTGGGCAGAAGAATTTTATCACAGTGGAAGTTTGTGTGGACTACTACTTCATGCTTTAAAAAGTCTTATCTATAAATCTGAACATTACTCACATTTCTATTTGACACCAGGAGACAACACCAGGAGACGACACCTGAGCAGAAGGAGTGATGCAAAAGAATCTGACACAAAACTTTAGAAGAGAGCTCATTGAGAAAAAAAAAAAAAAAAAAACAAAAAACAAACCAACCAAAACATAGACTCTATTACATACTGGGACCTTTAATAAAACCTAAAGAAAATAACAAAAATTAAAAAAAAAGGTCAGCATATCTCAAGTTCCTCCCAGCTCACAGACCATGTTAGTAGTCCGTAACATTGGAGACAGTTCAGAAGGCTTACAATATATACTTAATTCACCATTAACAATACAAAATCAATCGTTTAAATAATAATTCATAGATCTGAAAATAAATAGGCTAGTATCCTAGATCACTTGAGCACTCTGGGTTTTCCAAGAATGGTTTGTTATAACCTTCTTCATATATCTCTGCACTCCCCAAAAGACAGAGTGAACATTGCAAATAGACCATAAAAATATCTCCTTCAGGAGGTGACATTATAAGAATATGAGAGCAACTGGACAAGACAACAATAGAACTAAATACATAAACCAGTAATTTACTAGAGGAGTAGCATGATTTACACCTTTATTGTCAAAATAGAGTGGTCTTGTCAATATTGACTAATTGTATCAGATCCCAGTCCCTGTTAGTATCTGAACCACGCATTGATATAACCTGAAAGAATAACATGGAGGTCAGAATGACACCATGGAGCAAGTTAACAATGAAATAGTGAAGATGACTGTGGTCCCTTATTTATATCATGCCAGGTTGCAGCTTACCTTACTAATACACATATATCTAAAATCCTCCCAGCTCACTATGGTCATAAGTGGATGCCTTGGGGAAGACAAAAAGATCATTAAGTTTTATCACAGTAAGTCCTGTGGTGATCAGTGGCTCTGTGGCTTTCTCAGCTTTAATAGTCTCTCTGTATAGTAGCACCCTGTAGTTTTAAGCATCTATATAGTACCTTATAGTTTTCTTCTGTAAGTTTGTTGAAGCCATTTTTCAATTGGTACTATTTTTCAGCATCCACAACTCACAGAGCAAGCAGAACTTCAGACTGTATCAGGAACTCCTATCTTTTGTCTGTTTTGAACTAATGCTTAGCCTATATAATTTGGTGTACTTTACTTCTAATGCTAGAGAAGGGAACTGTGTTTCTCTGTTCATCTTCCCCCAGCTGGCATGGGTTAGATCTGGTTTCAGAAACAGGGAAGTAGCTTAAGGGTTAATGATATTTCAATACCTGTGAGAGTGTCAGAGAAAGTTTAAGAGGGGCAGACTGTGAGCAGCAGTGATTGTGACAGTCTGTTTCAGGTGCTGTAGATACCTGAATGAGCTGATCAGAAACAGGAATTTTCTAATCTGCCCTTCAACTGATGCGGTCTGTAGTGACTAGGGGGGAGATCTGAAAGAGACTGTGAGAGAGATGCTAGAAAGAGAACACTTGGCACCCTATGCTGACCTACTTGACCATGTCAACCTCCTTTTAGGGCAGAGGAATCATATTCCTCCTGAACATTAAATATGCCTCTGACTAAGTATTTTGATATCTGAGTGCTTATAGTCTTCACACCATAAATTTAGTCCAAAGCTGTCAAGGACTCATGATTTCATATTCTCCTTTATATCTCTCTTCATATATCTGTTTTCCATGCTGAATGCCCTAGCCTGTTCCACATATGAAAACATTCTGCTTCTTAGACTATCTTTCATGGCCTTCTTTATACTTCTTCCATCTCTAGCTTCTTTTGACATAAACTCATGGGTGCATCATGGACATACACAATGGTTTATTCTCCATTCTCTTACTCATAATTATAGCTTTTTGAATATACCTTAATATTGAGTCAATGATTGACAAATTTATTTATTACAGCTCTACAATGAGCATATGTTCCATGAGCATATGTACCATGAGCTCCAACACTGTATAAGTAAGACTGAGATTGATTTTTTGGAGATGTTTGATTTACCTGTTTAATGTCTATTTATTTAAGTTCTTCATGATATCTTTATACAAACAGCTTAATATCTTGACTGAACTTTGTTACTTTTGTCTACACTCTCTTTTCCATCAACATGCAAAGGAAAGATCTGTTATTCTACCACATACTTACAAGATTTAATTCAAATATTTTGAATAATATTTTTGGTTATCTGAATATTTAAGTAAATATTTAAAACAGAGTGTTTTGTCAGCAGAAAGTCTACTGCACAGACCAACTAACTTTTAAACTTTAAATCATTCAAATTCAGCTGTTTCATACCAAATAAATAATTTGGTATTTTCTCTCAGTCTTCTCTTACCTGTTTATACTCATGTCTGGTTATGTCAATGTACCCAAGAATCAAGAAAATGTGACTTCTGTAATGAACAGCAAACTTTGTTTTGTTTTGGTTTGGTTTGGCTTTTTGCTTTGTATTACAATAGATTTAATAAAGATGTTCAGCAGATTATTTTAGTTTAAATTTACTTTATATTATTCAGGTTAACTCCAAGTTTTGTTTTGCTTTTAAATTAAGTTTCTCACTTAAAGCTAACTGATCTACATTAGTCACTCTTACACAGTCTATAATCTATTTATAGCATACAACCTTGCAGTGTTAGTATAGAGTTCTTGAAGTTTTCCAATTATTTAATGTAGGTAATAGGCAAACAAAACAAGATTTGCAAAATTTGTAGCCTTAATCATGCCCACAATATCTCATTTCTTGTTTTCTTACCCATTTCCATGTCAAGTGGATTTTATTTCCACTTGTGTGTTGGAAATGCACACAAGCAGCAATTTGAGTTACAATATATAGGTCTGGTTTTAGTTACATTTTTCCTCTTAAAAAAAATGTAGAATTTAATTATTATTTAAACCAATTGCCTATTGGTAGCTATTAACTATTAACTATAGAACTATTAAAATAATGTATACTGAATAACTATTTTAAATGCCATTAGTAATCTCAGAACTGTAAAGCCTGGATATTCATTAACAGTCTATGTTCCATTTTGCAGAATCATGAGGGCATGTTATCATACCATGAGATATATACTGCTGAGTTGGATGGTTATAGTTTTGTGGCTACTGTCACTGACAGGCACAGATCTTTGGCTCCCCAATGTAAACCAGAAAATTATCATCCTCACATAATGAACAGTGACTAACAGTTTGATCCTTTGGACAATTAGTTTCACTAATTCTGTAGAACACAGTCAAGGTCAGCATAAAAACATATTGATGAGGGAGCAATGTAAGCAAGAGACACTCTTTTGCCTAAGCAGGAAAATTTAATATCTGGAAAAACTGAAATGGTAGAGGCAGGTATGATTCAGTAACCTAATTATCACTGATTTGGAAGGGATTAGGAATGAAGAAGCATAAAATTACCCAATTATTCAGAACTGCCTATTTGTGGAAGAATTGTAGGTTGACAATATAATTTAATCAATGGTGACTTCAATTTTATTTAGATTCATACAGTAAAGAAGGGTGAAAAATCACACCCTCTCTGACTTAAATTGATAATTATATCACATCATCTTAGAAATATTTATCAAAATCTCCCTTATTTATTCCAGAGATGAATCTAGTCCATAGTTGCTGTTTAAACTAGAAAGCTTCCATGATTCAGACATTTTACTACAATTATTGAGTTTATATTACATCCTTTTTCAAATACATTGTATTGATGTTACTAAAAATATATCTTTCTCTTTGTATAACACAATAGGAATACGTGGTGCTTTAAGAATAAAATCGGAAATAATGTTCCTACTCGAAGAAGCTTATAATTTAAATTGGATGGAAAACATAATGAGAAATCAGGCCATGGAGGGAATAAAGAATCTAAATTGAAGGAAGCAAATAAAAGGGAAAACATCCTTGGGAATGTTATTTATGAAAAATGAAGTAGTTCTTAATTTTCAAAATTCTCTTATGGCAAAGGGAAAACACACCATATGTATGCAGATACAAGAATTTATTGTTAATCTAACTAAAGTCAGTATTCTAATCAAAATGCAACAAACAGTTATTATTGGTTCAGTTAAAAGGATATTAATACAGTCTACTTGATACAGAAAAAAATCATCAACAATACATGAAAACTATGAAACAAACTCATCCTCATGTCTTCCTTTTGTCTTGGGATTTATTACTATCCGAGTCCCACTGGAGATGATCTGATGTTGACAATGCCAGGCTTCCCCAAGAAGTCTGTGAAAAGAATAAGTCACAATAAATCATCATTGTCAAGAGGCTTTTCCCTGGAGGAGTATGACATTGTTTGATTGAGGTTTTTCTTCCTTTACCTTGGAATCCACTTAGGGTTATTTTTACAAGTTTTCTTAAAAAGAAAAAAGTCTTTTCTGTAAAGTTGTTTCTAATTTTTCAGCTTTTCTGTTCTTTGATTACTGTAAAGAAACTGTTACATGATTCACAAGGTTGTGGACCTGTCATGACCAGTGACTGTTACGGTTTTTGTTTGCTGCTTGGGACTTGAGATGTTGTCCTTTGTCAGCATTCATTCATACCACTTTTTATTCTATAGTCACAGACAGTTCATTCTACAGCAAATAATTGCTTGGGTTTGCTACTTGTTAACAGTAGGCTTCATATTGTACAAATGCACAAAGTTAAAAAAAAATCCAAAACAAATTTAAGAAGCAGTTACCTGACCACTAGGCAATTACTATCACAGCTGAAAAAAGTTAAAAACAGCTTATGCCAAGACAAGTCCAGATGAGCCCTAAGACTCTGTCCTGCCAAGTCAATACAAAGCCTGTGGCTTTTTACTAGTCTTAGAACAATCATATTTACAGGGATACATGTCCAATTATGCTTACCCTACTCATCTCCTCCCCCAGTAAAACAGATTTGCAAGCATGTCAGAAACAGGAGAGCAACTGATCTTACATCTAAATCATAATCATGATTTGACAAAATGACTGCTAGTAGGTATTTCCGAGCAACATTGGTAAAAGCAACAGGAATAAGAAAAGGAACAATCAAGAATGAAAACTCAAATTCTTTTATGTATGCCACCACTAAGGATATTTCAGTGGTTAAAAGCTTAAATACTGTTATAGATCTGTAGATAAGTTTGGCAAGAGAAAACCTCAGCTTTCAGAAAACAGTTCATGTTTACTGATATAATTTTTCATTAGCAACACAACCTGCCTTGTACACCCTTCCTGGAGTTTGCATTCCCGGCGGTACAGATAGCTGACACTACTCTGTCCACATCTTGACCTAGCCTTTGTGTTTTTTCTAACAATGGCAGAAAGGACCTTTCACATGCTACTAAGGAAATTGCCTGTCTGTAAATGTATCACTTCTGCTTCTGGGCTTTTATCAGAAGCAGAGATGAACTCATTTGGTGTAGGAAAACAATATTTTAGATCATTATGGCTAGTTACCGAATTTAAATGCTATGTTTCTTTGCCCTGGATTTGGTCCAGTACTCATTTACAAGTTTCTTCAAATAAAGTTCTTCAACAGATGATAGAATATACTGTAACCTTTCCAGAAAAATCTTTGACCTTACAAACCTCCTCTAATTTGCATAGAACCTGATTATAATCATTGGGTCGCACAATGGTAGGTCGTATACATAAGCAAAGTGAAAGGTGATTGTGGTCAAAGAAAGTTGTCAATATGAATGCATAAAACATGATAATTGACAGGTTGGAAACTGGGAAAAAAAAAAAAACCAAAAAAAAACCACAAAACCAAACCATGAAAAAACACCACCTCGGCTCTTTTAGTTTTATGTAAATAATCAATGGCTGAGGCAAGAAGAGAATAAAGTTCCTACCTCCAGAAAAACTCCAAAGATGGAGCCTGGCATTTCCAGAATTCTTCTAATTTTTGCCATATGTGAATCTGGCACATAAAATTGTTTGACTGAGGTTTTTTTTTGAGAAATTAAACTCAGTTTTGAATAATATCGTCAGCAATATTCTTTAAAATTAATATTCATATCTAATTCATGATATAATTTTTCAGATTTGAAAATAATCTTCCTGGGAATTCAAAAAATCCACTATGTTGCACTTACTTAATCTTCAAGATTTAATAGTTTTTATCTGGGTAAGTATCAGACTAATCACATTAAACTTACATTGGTCTATTTATAAATTAAGTGAATTGCCAGATTACAAACTTTCTAAAAAAGAAACTATAGACTAGGGTTATTCTAACTCTTCTTAAAGTAACATCAGTAACAGAAATTCAAGATGCTAGAATCAGGATAGGGTTTTATTTTCACTTTCAAAATAATGTTTTCATTTTAAAATATCCTATTCTATTCACAGGGGCTCTGTAGAGGAAGATACTAGAATATCAATGCAAACTGTTGAATTACTATACCATGTGAATCGGTTTAATGTACGAGAAAGGTAAGAATAGGTATTCAGCAACAAGAGAAGTAAAATAGCCCTTTCAAATAGTCCTACTGGTGTTATCTGAAGAGTTATTTCTGTGATGGGTAACGAAGTTGAAAAGAATTTATATATTTATTTATTTATTAAACACTGTTGTCTGCCTCTGGCTCCACATTCCTGGCATGTTTCTTTGTAGCAGGGTTGAATTTCATCAGAGGGATTGGCAAGGGATGTGGATAATAATCCCTCGTTTTTTTCCCCAAAATTCTCCAAATCGATGTGTTGTGGTTTCAGCTGAAATCACTGCAATTGAACAGACAGATGGCCCTTCCCCCCCCTCCCCAAACAAGAGCAGAGGAAGAGATAAGGAGATACAGAGGATTAGAATTAACTAAACTACTTTAATGAAGAATTAATATTAAATTAAAAAAGTAGATAATAAAGGAATAGATAAGTCTTGTCACTGGCAGGCACTGGGGAAGTCCCAGACTGGACTCAGAAGTGGATGGGAACTGAATTCCAGCTCTGGATTCAGGAACACATGGATAGGGATCAAAGGCAGATGAACAGACAGGGTCTTCTTTGGACATTGCCCATCGCAGGAAGAGAAAAGAAC
>BJBW01005868.1:13354-42174 GCA_004320125.1 Scolopax mira | reverse complement strand
TTCGAGTGCTCCACCACCTTCATAATAAAGAACTTGTCCTAATGTCAAGTATTCTCTTTCCACCATCCCCACTAAAATCTACCTCAGCGCATTCCAGTGTTAGTGAATCTAATATGCATTGTAATATGCATTAAGTTTGAGGGGGCAGGTATGAGATCTAATTACTCTATTTGCCTGACAGAGGATAAGATTGGAATTGTCAGATTAATGTCAACCTTTAAAAGATACAAGCAATTATCATTTTTAATGACTTCCTTTATTCTGCTCATCCTGCTTTGTAACGCTTGAAACTTGTAGATCTTTATTCTTGTTATTACTAATAACTATTTAGAGCTTCTTTTTGTGGGAAAATATGTATGTGTTTTTTCAACTTTCCATAATGATTTTGAGTGACAGATATAAACAGTTATTTCATTGTCTCTTTAACTAGTTATACACAGAGCAGTATTTTATTTTTTTTTAATATTCCAGCTGAATGATGGACGTATGTGTAGGTGTCTGTCAAACTCACAGTCTGATTGTACATACACACTGCAGGTAAGCACCTCTTCTGAAACAGTCTTCAGTCTCAACAGGTAAGAAAAAAAAAAAGAATTTTTTTTTAAAGATTTCTTTACATCACAAAATCTATCATAAACACAAGTAGGGCTGGCACCTCTGGGGTTCTATTTCACAGAGCTGTATGCACAAAATGCTGTTGTTTGAACCACAGCAAAATAGAAAATTCATGTTAGTTGTAAACAACATGCGTCTGAAATATTTCTTGAGCCTAACCATCTTGTTGTTAGGGAAAGATTAGCCAGATTCCATACCAATGACTTTGCAAAGTCCTTGATCTGTATTTCCTTGAGATAATTACTGATACACACAATCAACAAAATTCCTGGGAGTTCTTTGAAGTAATTATAAATCCAGGTTTTATAATTTGATCTTAAGTTTTCTGTCGCGGACAGAGTGATTAACTTCACTAGGTGGAGTAAAGTAGTGAAATATTTATTAAGGTGAAACAATGATTTAACAAAATCAGTAGTAAGTGCGATGAAAGAAGTAGTAAACGCGATAGTGTTTTATGAGAGTTGATGTTAAGGTACACTCTGTTATTTACTGCATACAGGGAGACCCACCTGTTGAGTCATGAGGTTCAGAAGGGACCCCCTTGTTTTCTAAATTCCTTCTTAGAGAGTAGTCTGGTTGCGGCTGGATCCAGTCCTAGTCCCAGACTTGGTCAATGGTTTATGTCTAAAGGATTATATATGCGCAATCCATCTTTTACATTACTTAGCTAAGATTTCAAAGTTTAGCATGCTCTTAGTCACTTACTGAGAATCTGCTGCAGCAAGGAATCTCTCAACCTCAAGGAGTAGAACCTTAAGCAAGCATCCTCACAGAAGGGGAGATCCTGGTGTGCAGCCGCTGCCCTGCAGGAGACCTCAAAGGGCTCTTGGGCTGTCCACTATTTATACAATAAGATAATTGACATATACTCATATTCTCAAGGAAACAAACTACCTAGGTTCCCACTCCAGACAGTATTATGACTCTGTTGCCAGCCTTCTCCCAAAGTCCAGTCGCAAGTTATCACAACTGCTGTTGTGATGGTCATGGTGGCCAAGGCCCAAGCAGGAGACAAGGTAGGGGGCGGGAGGTGGGGTGGGAAGGAGCAAAGCAGGGGGAGCACACTGCCACATTGCCACAGTTAAGTAATATTTATGGGTATTCCATCTGTGATTCTATGATTCTATAAGCTAGCATTGGGCACTGGCAGCCCCGAAAGCCAATCAAAAGGGGCTGCATCAAAAGAAGTGTGGCCAGCAGGTCAAGAGATGTGATTAGCCCTCTCTACTCTGCTCTGCTGAGTCCTGGAGTATTGTGTCCAGCATCAGAGTCTTCAACACAGTAAGAACATGTTGGAATGGGTTCAGCAAAGGGCCACAAGTATGATCAGAGGGGTGGAGCACCTCTCCTATGAGGACAGGCTGAGAGATCTGGGGTTGCTCAGCCTTGAGAAGAGAAGGCTCTAAGGAGACCTTATAGCAGCCTTGTAGTACCTGAAGAGGGAGTACAGGAGAGATTGGGAAGGACTCTTTATCAGGGAATATAGTGGTAGGACAAGGGGTAATGGTTTTGAACTGAAAGATGGGAGATTTAGGGAAGGTATTAGGAAGAAATTCTTTCCTTTGAGGGTGGTGAGGCACTGGAAGAGGTTGCCCAGAGAAGCTGTGGATGCCCCATCCCTGGAAGTGTTCAAGAACAGGCTTTGAACAACCTGGTCTAGTGGAAAGGGTACCTGCCCATGGCAGGGGGGGGTTGGAAACTGATGATCATTAAGATCCCTTCCAACTCCAACCATTCCATGATTCCTTCTGAGTTGCCTTAAAATTCATATATAAAAAGAACTTTATCAACTGTAAGCTTAAAACAAAATGACTACCAAACACCTCATTTGCAAACTTGAGTTTCACATTTAATCTTTCTTCTTTTCCTTAGCAATTATCAAACAATACATATATTGTTTGATAATAATATATATATAATATTAATACAATATTATATATCATTATATTATATAATTATATTACATATATTTTAATGTTACATTGCTATACATTAATATAATCATGACAATAACATATATATTTTTAATCTTTCTTCTTTTCTTTATCAATATACAAACTACCAAAACTACTGCGAAAAAAACCAAACCAACACTATTTTTGTCTCAGGAAGCAATTATTTTATACAGTTATGCCATGTGGAAAGAGGCAGTTTTGACAGGAAACTACTCCATAAGCTTAAGTCTGATAAGGAACTGTACTGTTAAAATCTGTGTATATTTTTTAGTGTCTGTTTCATGCCTAATCATTAAACTGTCAAAACCAGCTACTACTTTGCTATATAATTTCCTTTCATCAATATCTATGACTTAGAAGACAGAAATTCAGTGAAGCAGAGCTATATAAAACTTTTCATTGCAACAGATAATTAGAAAACAAGGCCAAAGGAGATGAGGTGATTTCAATAATCTCTATTCAGTGACAAAGCCATGACTCAATGACCTAAAGTAATTAATAACTTTAATATTAAAATGAGGTTTTATTCATGCAAATAACCTAGTAGATGATAATTGGTAAATATGAGTTATTTCTCATATGTGGAATGGAAATCTGGAGTCTAAACATGTCGCTGTATTTTTATTTATATTTCTCTTCTTTTGCCATTATTTTGGCATTGCCTGCAGTTAATCTCTGTTGGATCACCTGTTGTTCTTTTCAACTTCTTTACTCTCTGCAAAGGAACGCATATGTTGTGTTATCTGCTATTTCCTGCCATGGGTCTATATTCTTGTCTTAGAGGAGACTCATAGCCAGATCTCTAGTAGGCAAGATGATTCAATGTAAATTTTTGGAGAGTATGAGCTAGATTCAGGAGTTGTAGGTTTGATTCCTGAGATGTCCCTCTTGACTGGCAAGTTTAAATGCTAAAAATCAACAAAAGAAGTCTTGTTTTAAAATGTTTGTGCAACTTCAGAACAAGAAACAACAACAATCTTGCCATCTGCTTCATACATTAAAAAAAAAAAAAAAAAAAAAGACTTTTAGAAAAGCAAATAAGGGGAAAATGACCGAGGAAAAAGATGGAAAAATTGGAGAATGGAAAAAAAAAGGATGGAAAATCCTCACCCTTGAGGATTAAAATTCATTGTGTGATACCTACAGACTAAATCTAGCGCGAAATAATTGAACCCTACTTTTATATTCCAAGGAGTTTAAGCACAATATTAATCAAGTACTTAGCACAGATACTCCAGGAGTGCCAAGTCTCCTGTAATATAGCTGTAGAAAAGTTTAGATAAGACTAAGAGATCAGGATATGTAATCAGTTTAATGGTCTTGCTCACTTCCCTTTGTTTATCTTCATCAAAATGTTTAAACCACCTAAACCTTTTCAAAGAATATAAACACTCAAAATCAAAATTCTACTTTCTTATTAAAAAGATAGGAAGAAATAATGCTACACTGTACCTTTCTGTTTGAAAAGAAGAACCAACAACATTGGTTCAGTCAGGGAAAAAAGAATTTCAGAATCTCAGTCTGGTAACCAAACTATTATCACTTACTGTAATGATTATGGTTTGTGTTTATGACAAGATTTTCCATAATCTTTAAAAAAAACTAGAAGATTAATAAATCAAAGATTAGTGTTGTCCATTTGAACAACAAAATCTGAACCAGGTAACTGGAAAAAGGCAGAAGAAAATCCAAACGAAACAATTTTAAGCTGCTACAGATTTTTCTTTCAATTTTTTGTAAATGTTTCAGTGAAAACATAAACTATGATTCATTTCAGCATATAAATTTTCTTTAAGAGCTTCTCAAAATTAATTGTATGAACTTAAAATAATATTGACATACACAATTTGATCTTCAAGTAATTGATGAACTATGTAAAAATCCTCTAAATAACACACTGTCTTTGAAAGAAAGAATGAACAATATACTAAAGGAAGAATAACAATTAAAGAAATAATATAGTCATTTAAAGTTTTTTCTTCTGACAAGCCACAAAAAGGACATTTGTCTATCCTTATGGAATATTATAGTTCAACTTTTTTCCTTAGATCAATAAACTCAATGCTGCTGCTGCAGTTATGCTTACCTCTGCACAGAGCTTCACTTGTCACTCTGAGCAGAAGACCTAGCATACTCCCAACTCCTCTTTTCTTTTCAAGGCATGTACATAGCCTCTTAACTAGAATTTTTCATTACCTGCGAACTGCCAAAAATTCATTGGGGGAAGTTTTTTGTCTACTTAATTCAGCTTTAAAAAAAATAATAAAAAAAATCATTATTTCTCTGTTGGAAGCTAGATGCAGCCACTGAACCTGTATAATTTATGGAAAAACTGTGTTTCAGCATGACTCTGATTTGCAACAAGCTGTATTACTGAAGTCCCAATGGGGTACATGTGACCAGGACCATACTACAGAGCAATGTGAACTGAGCGTGATAAGCCTTCTAATACTGTGGTATCTGAAAATGAATACAAAGGTGTTATTGAAGCATTTAATCTACAACATGCATACAATTATGAAGAATTAAAGAAGTACTAATAGAGAAACATATGGATGTTTCAGGAGCAAATTACATGGAACAAGACAGGTTTGTTCAAATACTTGAAGAGTATGCAGAAAGTTTGTTAAGACTTACTTCTGTAAAAAGCCAGACTGTCTTAAATTGTATTGAAAAAAAAAGCTATATTATTTCACAGTTTCTGCTCACCTTTCATATGTTGATGACAGCCAATACCTGTTTTTGTATTTACTGCTACTTGCACAAGACATGACACTGAGTAACAGTGATCAACAGAAAGACTACAGTTTCTTATGCCTCCTTCCAATGAAGACTGGTCCTGAGACCAGCAAAAGGTTCTTTAATCTCATATTCCACATGACTTTTCCCTGACGCGGACCAAGTTTGTTACCATTAGCAGTTCCTGATCTCTATTGAAACTATTGTAAAGACAATGGTAGGAAGCAAGTTCCTCCAACATGGCTTTGTGTCCCTTACCTTGAACACCCCCAGCTTTTGTTCACTGTGAATTTAAAAAGCATTTTCATCATTTGCATGGTTGAAGGTCTGAGAAGCTGCTGCTTCCCAACCCCCTGCACTTCACAGGGATAGGTTCGCTGACAAGAATTATACATTCTTTGAGTTCCAGAGTAAATCTCTTGCCACTTCCCCTCATGCCTTCTCAAACTAAGTAAAAATTAACACAGTGTTGCCATGTCCCTAATTCACACCCTTGCTTATACATACAAAAGTTCATCCTTCTTGCCTCTCACAGGTTGGTTCATGGTGGCAAGACAAATTAAGAAGTTAACAAAGTCTTGATTCTGTTGTAAGTTAAATTATCAGGAGGTTCTTCAAGACTACAGAAATAATAAAAAACATCAGAAACGTACTTAGGAAAAATTATCTCAGCTAATTATCTAAGACTATGTTTGTCTCACCTGCATAATTCCACATATGATGGAATCTGGCCTGCAGAGGCCAGATTTGCTTCTCAGAGTTATGACTATGCTTCTCAGAGTTATCTCTAATCAAATCATGTTCAGAAATATCCTTTCTAATACGATTTTTAATGATCAATTCAAGGATGGACACAGAAATTCCTGCTTTTGTAAATCTAGCCAGAGCAGCTTATAAATTTATGTTTAGTGAGTTCGTTATCACTGTAAAGCTGTTTGTTGCCATTCTCAGAGTTGAACTGTGGTAACACAATGTACAAATAGTCTGCTTTAGTGGAATGTTGGATAGACTGGTTTAATTTGCCAGCCTCTCTGATTTAAAGGTCTATTAAGCCAACTGACCACACTGAAATCGATTAGAAGCAATCATTTGATCTGTTACTGTGACTCAGCTAGGAAGATGGTAATGAACTAATGGTGGTAATGAAGAATGGCAGTCTTAAATCTCAACAACTGTTTTTGCAGAGGTCATGTAATTATACCCTAATTTCCTGGTGTACATTCTTAATGTACCTCATGATACACTTATTTCTGTCTTTACAAGCTATTGCTTGTTATTATAAACAGCACATCAATTAGTATTTATGTGTGTCTTTATACATGCATACTTTGGCCAACAAGACACCTCCCCACTTATAGATTACTAAGATATGTTCCCTGTCTGCATAGTTTATAGAAAATAAACAACTTTTAAAATGTATTAGTAAGTATTCAGTAATTCTTCTATCAAGTGGCAGGACACTTCATTTTTTACTTCCTTACTATGAGTCAAAATTCAACTTTATCGCTGTAAAACTCACAATATATCCATTATCTTCAGATTAAAGCTAAAAGCTTTTGATATGACAAGCAGGCAATTCATCCTGTTTATCATCTGACAGCTAATTCCCTTCTTCTCATGCTGCAGTAGCGGAGTACAAGTGTTCATTTTGTCACACTAGCTTTACCTTGCCTGAATTTCTTTCCTTAATGCGTGGGTGTATTAATCTCCAGATTGTCTTCAAAGTGAGAAGGTGGATTATGTCCCTGCCAAAATTTTAGCACTTCCAAATAATTGATATAATCTCACTGGAGCTCAGTGAAAATTCTTAACCATTCCATCAATCTATTTTAAACAGTGAGCACAGACTGGGAAAGTGAGGAGAACAGAAATGGGAGGCAATTACTTTTAGCAATAAAATGTCTAGCTAAAATATCCATCCTTTATTTTAATTTTATAAATTTTCATTTCCCTCTACTTGTTTTTGTGGATGAATTTACCAATTGTCTGAGTGTTACGTTTACTGGTTACTATATTTCTACCCCCACCCTTTCAACTCTGGCCAGATATCATGCAGAAATAGCAAAAGGCAGAGATATGTTGGGCTTTGCAGCTGTAAACTCATTAGCTGAAACATGATCTTGCTTATGGTTTAGGACTTCTCATTTAAAGTAAATATGCCTCAAATGGTCCCCTACAAAAGCTGGGGCTGAACAGTGAGATAACTGGATTTTATCTACCTATCATCTACCTATCTACCTATCTATCTATCTATCTATCTATCTACCTATCTATCTGTCAATCTATTTACTTACTTATTTTTCATTGAAAAACTACAGAGTCCTTAAAGAGATAGGTGTGTCTTTCTTAATGAAATTAATTTCAGGTGGTAAAAGATTCTTGCTAATTTGACAAGTCACTCAATTACCTGTGGCTCAGCTATTTAGTAATCAAATGATATGGTTTCTTCCAGCTTTATAGTAGTGAATTTAACAGATTCTTGTACAGGACTAATTGGAGGACTATTATCATAATAAAATGCACTGTGAAAGTTTATGGTGTGAGGGAAAACAGTGTTTGCTTTTGAAAGGTGGCTCAAACTTAAACAACTCTGTCCGTGCACCCAGTGTCATGTTTGAGGTCACTCTTGGACTTCCTCTGAAATGTTGCAAGTTCAACATTTCTGGAGTACTGTTAGAGTCCAAATTTGGGTTTGAATTTAAAAAATCGTGTAAGGGTGCAGGAGTGATATCCTTTTTGAAAGTCACTGATCATGCCTTCCTCGTGCTCATTAGCAATGAGTTTTTTGGCTTTTCTGTGATATGAAGGTGACAGAAAACATTTAAAAGTTTGAGTGCACACCCCAGATACCAACCTTTTAAACAGTATGCTTTGTTTTGGAACATCCCAAATATTCTCATAAATGTGGAACCTGAATGACTTCTAAAAGTGTCAATCAAGATGAAAAGATCTGTTTCCACTCACTATGCTTAGGTAACCACCTTTCATTTGGTTACAACTTCACTGGGCAGTCTCTTGGAGTATGTGAACTGGGTTACTTTCAAGTGAAATCATGCTAGATGATGGCCTCTAGAAAATGTTCTCTGGAAGGACACTGATGCACAGCAATACTCTGCTAATAGGTATAAGACACAGGACCAGGTCATAGTTTGATGTAAAACCTTTTCAGTGTCAAAGCACAGATGTCAGGTCCTCAACATCAGCTGTTTTGCTCTATAGATATGCCCTTATTGGGCTACATTACTTGCTAAAGTGGATGTAGTCACCATGCCCCCCTGAAATTACATCAATTGCAACTAATTTCTACAGGAGATGTTCTAATTCAGAGAACTTCTAATTAAGGACATTCTAGAGAAAAACATTTGCCATATGTTAATTCAGTGAGGTGTGTTGAATACAGATCAGCTCTCAAATCAGAGCTGTGAGACAAAAATCAATACCAAAAAGATTAAAATTATATTTAACAACAGAAGTTTCCAACTTCAAAATGTTATTATATGGCTGATAATTCTGAGTCACTTCAGGAGTCTTTCAAAACAAATAGACAACCATATTGTTTTTCAATGTTAACACATAGGACAGAATCTGTACTAATGACATGTTGAGTAAGTTCATAACCTACCTCACATGAGGAATTCCTGTAAGGAATAGCAAAACTGAAACAAGTCACAGGATCAATTACCCTCCTCTAATGTGTGGTGGAGCCATGGGTTGGGATGGATGTGGTCGATATCTCTGATACTTACAGTTACTCAGCCTGAGGCTTTGGTCTGCTGGAGTGAGCTGGTCTGGCTACAGACATTCCTGCTCTGCCTGTAATAGAGGTCAAGCAATCCAAGGATGTGGTCTGTGTATCTCTCACAAAATCATTTGAGTCATTTCCATCTTAAAGGACATCTTTTCCCTTTTTTCTCCTCTCCCTCAATCCTACTTATAAGAAAAGACAGTCAGTTCTTTTCGAAGCTTTTATTTTTAATGCCCTGTTTTTTCATCTGAGTGTAACAATGGAGGATGATTGAAGAGCTAAGACCCAAAGACTCTTCAATTTTCCAAATTGGTTTAATTTGATGAAGAAGGAATGCTACATTTTGTTAAATTATATTATGATAAAGAGGAGCTGGTAGCTTCTCAGCATGAATCTGAAAGCAAATTATTTCCACAAAAAAGGACGATGTATTTAACCAGACAAGTAATTATGTTGTGGTGCTACTATCTCCCTTGCTTCAGATTAGAAAAAGAATTCAATTATCACTCCATTAGATCAAAAAATAATTTTAGTGATACATTCAAATTGAATTCATTCATTCTTTAGCATGCTCTGGATTAACCTTCATGCATTTTGCTGATTAGAATCTTCAGTCAATACTTTTACTTAAAAATCCACATTAACTTATTACAATTTTTATTTTATGTTAACATATTCTGTTATTGATTTTTCTGATGCATTATATTATAAATCATATTTAATTTTCCAGACCAGATTTGTGGGTTTCTCACATAGTTTAATAAGCTCACTTTGTTTTTCTGATATTTTGCCTTCCTGGCACACAGGTAACAATTATATTTGCATGACTCTCTTGAGATGTTACAAGCTATTAATTCAGAAGTAGTGACAAAAAAATAATCTTCCTAATAAAAAAAAAAATTTCTTTTTTAGTAAATCTTTTGTTTGGTTGACTTTTGCAATTTACACTTCCGCTAACATTTTCTGTGATTGTCTGTCCCTTTCCTTCTACCCCACAACTTTATGTCTGGAGTCCTATGTAAAGAGAAAATGGTTGCAGAGGAGAAATAATAGCAAGGCCTCCATCAGCTTTGTTGCCATAGGTCAGCGTAGGGGTAACTTAGTGTAATGTCATAGCCTGCAGATCAGACTAGATGAGCTAATAGCTTTTTCTGGCCTTATGCTCCATGAATCTATGAACTAGCGAGGATTGTGAACTAACATGTTTCCATCCCTGAGAAGTAGCTTACTTACACCTCAGCAGCTGCAAGGCTCAGCTTTGGGTGGTGTCCTACCATTCTCCTTTTCTGAGCTTTGTTCCTCTGACAGCTCTACGTCCCGGGTTTGTGCTGGAATACACCTATGGTTGCTGATCTATCCTCCACACCAAAGATGTGTTTGGTTTTCTATAAGCGATTTGTAGGTGAAGAGGTTGGCTCTGAGAGGCTTCTGCAATACCCAGAGAGCCATTTGGATACTTTCTTAGCATAAAGTTTATGGTTAAAAGCTTTGTTTGCTCCTGAATGATATTCATTTTAGTGTTTTTTTTATTTTTTGGACAACAATTACTTGAATATCAGGTAGTTTGGGAGACAAGTTTTTTTTCAGGCAGGATCCTTATCTAATAAATTGAGTCAACAAAATTATGAATGTTCCACAGGTGATTTGTTTCCCGGGTGAAATTTAAAGGCTCATGCCTAGACTGTACACATGAGCATACATGTGTGCATGTCCATATGTAGATATAAAATACAAACTCACTAAATTAAGTTAATTGACCTTATAAAAAGCCTAGGTGATGTAAATACAACAAAAGTTTGACTGCCATTTTTTATGACTTGGTCAGATGAACACTATTCATGGGGTTTTTTTGCCATTGATTTAAGCATCAAATAGACACTTAATTTCAGTCCTCAGATTTATGTTAGAATCATATCTTAGTATTAAATACCAGTTTGTAACTGAGTAAATATTTACAGCTTCTCTAGTTCATAATCTTCTTAACATGTGCCTTACTGTCCTATATAGCAGTTGCACAACCAAACTATTCACTTGGAACTTTGTAACGTATTAAATGATGTTCCATTAATTTATTGTATTTATGCAGTTAACTTTCCAAATTTAGCATTTAATCTGAAGGAATAAAATCAGTCTTGACAATTGTTTGCCAAAACAATCATGGCGTCTGTCATTTTAACACATGCAATGTCCCTGCTACTCCAAATGGTTTTAAAAAGACATTGCATCATCAGTCTAAGGAGCTTATCCAGCTCTTTCAGAATAATTAAGGATATATGTTTTCTTACCATTTTTTCAAAAAAAATCACAACCACCACATGTGATGTTAATATTCTCATCTCACTAATAGATGAATTTAATGTATTTTGTCATCCTTAAATAACATATAATAAAATATTGCTTATTTTTAATCACGGAATAGATCAGTACTAAACACTTCATCAATAATTAACAATTTTATTTTCTATATTTTGTAAGTCTTATATATTTGATGGTATGTCCCAAATATACCTTAATTTCTTTTAAAGTAATCTTATTAGCATCCATTGCAAATTTTTCCCAATTTCCCAACACCAATTAGGTGTTTTAAATTACCTAACCCATTTTCAGCAATTCAAAAATCAATATAACTTGGAACTTATGTCTATTTTCTTTTGTGTTCCATCATTGCAATTTGCTATCTTTCATTTCTGTTTATTTCTTTTCTCACCACAGCACTGGTGAGAAGGTGTTACACACATTACAAGTGTGTAATATATTTTTAGCAAAACTATCATTGTCTTTGATTTTTCTTTCCCCAAATAAACTTTAAAAACTCTTAGTTAATGTTAATTATGTTGGCTTGATTTGTTGTTTTTTGTTGGTTGTTTTTGTTTGGTTGGGTTTTTTTTAATCCAACTAAATACCTCATTTATTGTATTCAAAATTTCTCTCCCATTTGGACAAATAGCTTATTTGAAAGAAATGTTATAAGCTACTAAACAGCATTTGTTTTCCCTATATAAAATAAAAAAAACAAACAAAAACCAAACCACCCCAAACTTAAAGTTCATTTTTTATCTGAAATAGAATAGTAGTCATATATTTACAGCAGTGCCTTTACAAATTGTAGCCTAAAATTTTGGAGGCAATTGTTTTGTTCATAACTGAAACTTTCAGCATTTGCCTTTTACACTAAATGACCTGTAACTTAATTTTATCTGGTTTTTTTAGGCAAAATCTCATCCTGTTTTCCAGCTCCACTCCAGAGCTGTCCTAAAACCTGTCTTTACTAAAAGCCTTTTTAAAGTTTTTTCAGATCACTGATCTGTGTGAAGTTAATACCCTGGATCACTAAATTAACAGCTAGGAACCAAGCAGTGAGTTTCGTTGAGGTGTCACTCACACCCACACCTTTATCCACCTTTATCCCTTCTGTTCTTGTTACGACCAACAGGCAACATCCCGCTCAGACTAACCATACCAACATGTCCAAAATGCCAATTTTTAAAATGTAGTCTCCAATAAACTTTCTATATCACAGTTTGACTGAAAGGTTCAGAGTTATGTTTATTTATTTTTATTCTGCTATTCTAAATTTTATCTTACTAGTGCTCTTCCTTCATATTCTTGCTTTAACAACCTTCTTATGTCTTGATATAGAGAAGAATTTGCCTTATTCATTAGAGAATTTACTATTCTCTATTCTCTATTATTAGCCTAATTTAATAGAGAATAAAAGAGAGG
Source organism: Scolopax mira (assembly GCA_004320125.1). NCBI lineage: Eukaryota > Metazoa > Chordata > Aves > Charadriiformes > Scolopacidae > Scolopax > Scolopax mira. The sequence goes on along the minus strand of BJBW01005868.1, from coordinate 29,397 downwards.
AAACATAAACCATTATTCAATTACATTGTAATACGCTTGTTTTTCCACTGCTGGAACAGAGTAACCCAGGCTTCCTTCATTCTTTACTTTCTGGAGTTCTTAAGACAATAATGGGTGAAAAGCTGGGTAGCTGACTGCTTTGCAATCTCAGGAAGTCCCAGCATTGTGCATTGATTCCTGCTCTGCTCCTCTAGACACGCTGACCAAGTGCTTGACAAATTCATGACTTTCAGTCAGATGGAAACTACTTTTCATCTTTCAGACTCTTGGTTCCTTCCCACTGTTTTCTTACCCACCTCAGTGCCACCCAAAAGCATCTCTGAGGATGATTTCCAATTAGACTTATTTTAGGGAAATCTGCAAGGTGCTGAAATGTGTTTCAAGGTCACATCATTTCTCCTCATCATGACCACTAGATTTTTGCTTTGTGCCTCATAAATCTCTACCTTGACACTATGAAGAAAATGTGTATGTGCAGTGGATGGCAAAAGTTACTCCTTCACTCTTTGCATTGGCTTCCATCTACAAAGTCCAATATGAAACACAAGGAAACAATCCAATAAATTTCTTCTTTCTGATTCCTGTTCACCTATCTCATATGCTGGCTTGGCAGGGGATTTATCTGAAAATTAATTTTGGTGCTTAGTTTTGATGTGTTATCTAAATCCAAATAGTGTTTGAGCACTTTTACTTCTATATTAACACCCAGATAGTATCCCAGAAGTAGATGACTAATGGGTAGATCACTCACAGATTCATTTCATCCATTTTAGCAGGCTGCAGGCACAAGTGATCTCCCCAGCTTTGGAAATAAAACCCCCAAAACACAGATGGGTACACACTGATTGGAAAAGTCTTCTCAAGTCATCAAGTCTGTCAGATATAAAAGACCAGCTGCAGCAAGGTGTGCAGGAGGAGATGAAGAATGTATGGAGTGGAACAGTGTCATGGAATACAAGGGAGGATGTTCTGCCTCCTTTGTTAGTATAGTACAGCTACTTCATCAGCTAGAGCATAGTTGCTTGCTCATTGTTGCTTTAAAAGAGTTGCCATTTGGAAGTAACAAGCAGCGTATGTTTCCTGATATGAGCCTGTGGAGAAACATACTGAAAGCTGATTAGCTTTAATGTACACAAAGACAACAGAGGAGTTGAGATGTAGCTTGTAGGGAGAAGTTCTCAGATTAATATTGTTACAAACCCAGCAAAGTTCTCCCATGGTATTGAGGATTTACTTCATGGAAATTGATGAGAACCTCAGGAAACAAGAAGAAAGTAAAACCCATACCTGGTGCAGGAAAACTGATGAATTCTTTCTGGACTAAGGAAAATCCAATTTTTCTCCATGGGCAGTTAAAACCTTTTCTGAACTATTCCAAAATACTCTGGAAATTTCTATCCAAGAGCAGATATTAGATAAAATGAGAGTGAACACATGCATGTAATGGGCAGACATTCCTTCTTAGCTCTGTAAATTATTTCATTTCTTTAATTTTCTTTTAGTTTCTCTCAAGCTGTTCCTGTTATATAACTTCTGCTTTATTTTTCTAAAAATCTAGTTCATAGTTGCTCATTTTATGGGGTGATGCCATATCATTTGCATGGGTTCCTGGGTTTTCGCTTATCCTTTTTTAAGGCAAGCACCATGTTTGGGATTTTGGTTTGGTTGAGGGTTTTTTTGTGTTTTGGTTTTGGTTTGGTTTGTTGGTTTGCTTGGGTTTTGTTGCTGTTGTTATTTTTGGTGTGTTGTTTTTGTTTGGTTTGGTTTTTCTTTTTTTTTTCCAGCACAGGAAATACCGCAACGTTGTTCTTGTCTTTTTGTAATGCATGTGGATTATACAACATTGGCACCAGCATACTGAAGATGATAAAGAATGCTATACAGCATTTTCATTTTCCTTGGTAATTAAATATCTTTATGTTTGCATTTAAAAGTTGTTGGTGTTCTTTTTTCTTTTTTTTTTCTTTGCCAAACAGGCTACATTCTCAGAACTCTTTTCCAGGCATGTATCTGAATCTGAAACACTGCAACCTATTTGAAAGAAAGAAGAAAATTGTCACCATTTAGTTAATTTTACAAAAAAAAAACAAAAACAAAAACAAAAAAAAACCCAAAAAAAAAGGAAAGAATTTTGCATTCATTGAGTTAACCACTATGCACTACACTGTTTCATTTTAATCTAATGCCATTCCGCCTCCTCTTTCTTTTGTCCTGGCAGAGTCAATTATAACCACAGATTGCTACATGGAATTGTAGCACTAGGGAAAATGTTAACACCTAGCTGCTCTGGCACAAGATCACATTAAACAGCTTATTAAAATTCAGCCATCGGCTCTGATGAGTTACATGCAGCAAAGGGCTGGGATTTACTTCCAACTCATTTAATTACAGAAATCAATGAATTCACAGAGCAAAGCCATGAACAGGAAGATGAACCTGACCTGACCAATCTTTCATTTGAGATCTCAAAATATTACAAGTAAGACTGTACCAAGAATCTATTAAATTTTGAGGGTTTGAACAAAAGAAACAATGGAAGCAAAATTATACAGAATTTTACATTGATGTCAAAGTATTTCCCATATTATATAAATATGATAAATAAAATTGAATAATAAAGGCACTAGGATGCTCTGGCACAAAGGGATTATAGAATTCTACACAAATGAAAATCCAATTCATTGCACTGAAGGATTTTTAACGTTTGAATAGCTCCCCAAAAACTGCCTTACATCTAACTCCTGTAAAGAAGGTAATGAGAATGGCCAATCTAAACATCCCTCCTGACATGGTTACACCAAGAATCTGGTCTAACCTGTTTTGCTGAGGTTCTATATGTTTACAATTGCAGTTAGAGTGTTTAAATTCCATAAAACATATGAAGCTGATGAAAAAACAAAGTATTTCCCTCATAGTACACAAATTTGAAGTTACATGAAAGGCTGAGTAATTATAAAGTATATTACAGTTCTTGTAGGATCTTGTGGTGCATCACTCTGTTTTCTGCCTACCTCTCTGTGAAAGCATGACATTTATCACATGGTTCCACAATTTATTCATTAAACTTTAATATGTCATATGCCTTGCTTTTCTGGTATCCCATTACTGTGTGATGTTAACTACAAAACCAAATACTAAACAAAGCTTTGGAGACAGCAAGCCCTCAGGAAAACAAAACAACAGCAAAGGAAGACATAAGTATGTATAGCAGAACATGAAGAGGGAATAAGGACAAATTAAAGAATAAAAGTAACCACACTTAAGAATGCAAACAGAAGTCCAAGATATGCTAATCAAAAAATGTCCTGTTATGCAAATGTAACAGTAATTGCTGAGCATATGTATTCGAATCTCAGAAGAAGAGAAAAAATATGTAACAGCTACTGGTGCCATATTGAACATTTGAGTAATTTAATATAATGATTTATATTTCTTTTGGAGTTTTTTTTTTTTCCCTGCTCTGAAAAGCATCCTTACTGCATACAAATGAAACAAACCACTTTGTCTGAGGTTAATAGGTTTGGGTTAAAAATTCTTAAAAGATTTAGCAAGTCAAATGGTTGCTGAGCTTTGTGGCATGGAATTAAAGCACCAGGGCAGAAGTGGAAAGAAGATGATCTTAGTGAAATAAAGAAATTGAAAGACAGTGATTAAAAGAAGGATTATACTAGAGAGCTAAATTAATTAGCTGGATAAAGAACTATAATGAGACAAAGACTTTTTAGGAAGATAAGCACTGTCATCAGGTAGCAGTGTTTAATCAATTCAGTATTACACTCAGGAGGAAAAAAAATTAAAATCAGTTGTAGGTTTTTGGTGGTTTGTTTTTGTTTTATTATTTTGCTTTGCATGGGTTTTTTTTCTGGGTTTATTTTGCTTTTTTTTATATCAACAGGAAACCCCTGATGGTAAAACTGGTTCCATGAAGGCAATACCTACATATCATATAACTGCCTTTGTAGTGTTTGAATATGTTTGCCTAATAAAATATATATCTTCTGTCTTCCAGTGCAGGTGTTACCATGTAGAGGAGTCAATGGGATCTCTGGAAGAAGATCTCTCTCATCTGATACTTGAACCTTACTGATTTTACTCTGAAGAATTCCTGATCAAAATTGGTTAACACCTGGCACCAGGTTTCTTATCTCTATTTCCAGAACAACCCAAATACTGAAACAAAACTGGCATGTTTTTTTTTTTTTTTCTGCCTGCAGCACAGCACAAAATACATGGGACTATCAAAAGCTTACAGTTTTGGGCAAAATGGCATGTAACTTGCAGGAAGATGAGTCACACTAGAGAAATGCATATCCTGAACACATTAAGAAGAACTAAAAAGTTGTGATGGAATCTAATGGAAAATGCATTACTGTGATACAGCAGACATTTACGAAGACAGCAAAGAAAGAAGCATTTCCCTTACCATCAAAAATTATAATGTATATACCTAAAAGATTCATACTGCTTTGCAATGTCAGGGATGGGGGGGATGAAGTTGCAGACTCAGACACTGACATTTAGGTGCCTACACATGAAGGAGGTAAGAGAAACTCTAGATAGCCAAGACACCTCTATAGGCTTGGCAGATATCACATGGAGGTCAAAAAAGACCCCTACCCTCTTTGGAGTGGTGTATGGAAACAATGTGGACCACCCTGAAACACCTTGCCTTATATTTGAGCACATGATCAGATCCTTAAATAATCAAAGTCACTAAATATAGAGGAAGCTAAGACACATACCTCATATGGAGACACCTATATTTTGACTATTTAATCTGGAGAAAAATCTAACCCTCAAGCATTTCCTATGAATACATATTAAGAGAAGACTATGTAGGAAAATGAGTTTACTTCTCTGAAACTTTATACAGTGGCTGAGGTCTAAAATGCAAACCTGGCAGCTGGTACAGGTTTGAGATGAAGGGCCAAACTACTTGTTACTGTAGGTTTTGGGGGAGGTAAAGTAGATCTAGGCTTCCTTCTGTGTGTTCTGCAATTAAATGCTGGTCATGGGCAAATGGAGAAAAATAAAGCCAAATAAAGGTGTTTAGCAAATACATAAATGTAATAGCCAAAAAAACCCCAAACAAAGAGAACTTTTTTCATGCTCCATTCTCCAGGTGTTACTTGTGCTGATTTGCTTTACGAAGATTGCAATATGATTGCACAGACAGTATAAAACAAATAATCAAGTGAAAAGTTTCTCTTGAGAATTATTTCAAGTCTTTTATCTTTAATAAAACTCAAGGGATGATGAGGGAGGGATTTACTGTGAGCCGGTAGGGGGGAAAAAAAGACCAGATTCAACAGGATCATCAATCAAGTCATTCTCTCCATCTAAACCTCTAAAGTGATTACCCTCAGGTTACCTGATTAGCTCTCAGCCAGTTGTCATGTCAGACACTCAGGAGTGTGAAGATATCACAAGCAGTGACTTCAAAGGCTTTGGTAATTTTCCTTTAAGAAAATAGAATATTGCTAAATTATTTCTCAACAGTCCATGCCCTGCTTACTTATCCCAGCATCCAGACAAATGAGGCTTCCTATTGTTTTTATTTAGTGGAGACAATATTGCAGAATTTCACTTTGTCAGGCATAATTGTATTTCTGACATAACTCTACATAGTGAAAAAGCAATTGCATGCAGACATTTGCAAATTTTATAGCAAAAAATGCTATAAAATGGTTTCACCTGGATAAGGTATTCACTGTGGAAAAGATGGAAGAATTTACTGGAAGAAGTAAGGAACCTTTGGCAATGTGATATAAAACCTCATAGACACTAGGCTGAGAACATCAATCACTAAATTTTTGCCTTAAATATGAAAGGTTCCATGTGAAGTTTGAACTCCTAACACCATAGGTCTATATGACAAAAAGAACTGGCCTTTTTCAAAAGATGGCAGGGTTTCAGCTCCTATGAGAGAAATGTGCCACACTAAAACTAATGTAAAAATGTGGGCTGGCAAAAAACCTTAAGACTATGGTTCTCTGTGGGAGGAAAGAGTGACCCCTTCAAAAAAACAAAAAAAAAAAGAAAAAAGTGTTCCTTACAATCTGAATACCTAATCCAGGTGGTACTTTTCAGATCATATGGCTCCCCCATGATGCACATTTTCCTAGGCCTCACTCCCTTCCTTATGCCCCTGAGGATATAGCTACTTAGTGAGCATATTTAGGAAAAATCTTTGGAGATATTTTTACTCTGCAAAATTTGATCGGAGAAGGCCTAGGGGAAAAAAAAAAAAATCTAAAATGGAAGAATGCATACTACTACAAGTTTTCAAGTTTTTGTGTTCCTTGTGTCAGGCTGATGTCTGTTAAAATTTGAGCTTTGTTTCAAATAAAAAGTGGTGAATGACTTACCATTTTTATTCATAAATATGTAACTACAATCTCTGCTAATGCTTCCAAAATGCAAAATTCAACCCTTCATCCCGTCTCCTTTTTAATTATTGGTATTCAATAAGGATCAAACTCCATTCTTTAAACTCACACTACCCTCCCTGAAGGTGAAGATTGGTTTTGCCCAATTTCAATCTCCTTTAACTTCCTTTTAATGACAGGATGAGACTTTTCTTTAGAGGACTCCGCTAGGCTGGGAAATGGTGAGCAGCATCTCTGATCCATGTGATGCAGCTTCACTCCACTTTGTGGACTTTGTGGACCTCCATTCTGAGGTGCAGTTTACAAGATTGCAGAAAAATAGAAGATAATTTTGTCCCCCATTGAAGTTTCCTGACTAGAAGTATTTAAAATTCATGTACTTTGACTTCTTAGAAAAGGATGTCAATGTAAAAATTATTTGATCAGCACATTATGTTCTGTTCATGAGATAATCAAGGTTAGAGCAATTGCTTATTACTTAGCACAGAAAACAAAGTCATCTGACCTTCTACTAATCAAATCCTATCTGAATGCAGTCTGAATAGTTTTGAAAAGCAAACACCACTGAGGGCAGACTGAATTTCTCAAACATACATTGCAGACTAGATAGGACAGCATAAAGAATGTTTTAAGCAAAGGCCACTTGCCCATGGGACCCCTTTGAAATACTTATAGGAGTGAAATGTCACCACAATTTTTAGAAAATGAGAAAGAAATTCCACATGCAGGGAAATGATCACACAACATCAAAAACTATATGTCCCGTGTGTGGCCCTCTTTAAAACTGATAGAAAACATTATCTGAAAGACAAATATAAAAATCAGTGACATTTCTTGGTAGGATAATGCATGTGGGAAATGGAATCAGATTCCCCCAGGTGACAACGATCATCTTGCCATACAACTACTTTCCCAGTAACCAGGTGCCTTCATGCATCAGGTTTAGCCCTTGCTTACTACGTTAGTTTCCAACAAAATCACAGCTAGAAGGGCTGGAGGGGATTTTAGAACCAGGTAATGTTTTCCCTGCCACAACTGTATCTAAACAGTTTTTGACAGAGATTCATCTATGTAATTTTTAAAAATCTCCAATACTGGGCAATCTACAGTCTCTCTGTGCAACATATTCCCATTCCTAACAAAACTTACAGCCAGGAATTTTTCACTAACATCCAAACTAAATCTCCTTTACTGCAATTTAAGGCCATTACTGCTTTCCCTAGCCCCAGAAGGGAAGAAAAACACTTTATTCAATTCCTTTTTGCAGCCATTTTTTTACATGTTTGAAGATACTTATGTCTCTGCTTACTCTTCCCTCCTCTAGACTAAACAAATTCCATCATGCTGAATATTCAAGATCTCAATAGTTATTTACAAAGTGCTCATATATCAGCACACAGGAGGCCTGAATGACTGTCTAAATTCCTTGGTAAGTAACAGTTTTAATCAGCTGTCAGAGGGGAACTGATTAGATTGAGGAAAAAAAGGAATGTGAACAAACCTGAGATATTTTAGGAACTGTTTCAGATGCATGCTGTATGTTCATCCCACAGGGTGTAAATGGATAGTGCGAAACTACCCAGCCTTATCCACAAGAAGCAGAAAAGAGTGGAGAACCAACGTGAGGTGGTAGCTTTCTTTGAATGGATGGGAAGGTTTTCTGGAGTCAAAAAGGAGTATTGCTGCTTCTATCGATCGTGTTGGAGAGATAAAGAGCTGCAGTACTGTTGTACATCCTGGAACCTCTACCTTTCATCCAGAGCATGTAAGATCCCATCTGTGAAAGCTATCTTGAGGATATAAAAATAATCTGAAGGTCATAAGATACCCATGCAGTTGATGGACTAACAGAAATCTAGGCAGAGGAATCGCTGCATTTTGTCAACAGCAGACCAAGTGCTAGCAGAGGTACAGCTTCACAGACTGCCAAAAGAAGTCACCTCTTACCTCTCTTTGTGCCAAGTGTAAGTGTAAAGTTCTTCTTTTTCTTTTTCCTTTATTTTTTTTATTTTAATGCCATGGCTAATACAGACAGATGGCACTGGGCATACTTGAGGAAAAGAAAATCCGCAGGCAATTTTTCCCTCCTGTGGAGAGAGCAAGTCACACTTGACAGATGTTAATTATATCACTTAGAATTATACTAGAAGGTGCTCAGATACCAAAGACATGGAAATGGATATATAAATACAGTAGGTCTTAAATCTCATTGTATTGTACCTCTGGATTTGAATATAACCTAGACGGACTGTCAATTATGCTGTTGTAACTGAGTGGTGTGAAAAGGAGGAAAGATATAGAGTTTCCTTCCCACATCTAATCTTTGCAAGAATACTTCCGGATAGATAATTCTGGTAGGTTTATAGGGAATTTACCTTAACTCTGCACTATCTTTCTCCTGTTTCTAAACTCAACACCTGAATGTTTTCTGAAGGTATTAAGAAATGTGACTAAGCATCTGTCAGGTATTTGCTCTCTCTTCTTCCCAAGGGCAGAAGTATGAGTGTGTGTATAAGCGGAAGTAGATAGCAGAATAAACAGAGTAAACATATTCTGTATAAATGCATGTGGTAAATGCAGTAATATTGTTTAAATACCAAATTTGCAATATTTTTACTTTGAATAGAATTGTATCAAGCTTGGAGGGATGAAAGCTGTGGAAATATTTTGGAAGAGAAGACGTGAGGGTCATTTCCTCAACACTCCAGAGTCATGTGGAAGGGGATTATTTTGCAGTGCTGCAACTGAAAGGAACCACTGGATTAATTCTCTAATTTGCAAATAGAGAATCAATCAGGTGTTATTATTGCAGCACTAGATAGACAGTAGAACTAATAGACAAAATTTCCCATCTGAGTCCTGAAAGAGATATGGCCAGATTGATGGAGAGAGGAGGCGAAGAAAGCCTAGACAGGGCTTTGAGTAACCTGGTCTACTGGAAGGCATCCCTGTTCAAGGCAGGGGGGGTTGGACTAAGGTCCCTCCCAACCCAAACCCTTCCATAATTCTATTATCTAAGAGAAACAGTAGCAGCTGAAGAGAAAGGACTGTTGACTAGTTTTGAAATGTGGACGTTTTATACTTCTCCTTTTTATCATAACTTAAAGCACTACTTTGGGACCCAAAGTCCACCAATTCAGTTGCCCTTAAGACTGAAAAGCAAAAATTTCTGAAGAACAGGGGCACTTTTGAGGCCAGCAGGACAAGCATGAGTGGCCATGAGAGCACAAGGTGGGTGAGGGACAAAAACCTGATGGCCCTGCTGCTTGGCAGAGTAGAGGACAGATACCTGGGGTCTGACAGCTCCACCTGACACTTTCTACAGGAGACAAGGAAGCAGCTAGCATCCCTGAAAGTTGCTTTACTATAATGAGGGAACTTTAAATGGTTATTTTAATTCATGAAAGCAGTAAGTGGGTCATTGTATCTTATCTAATTTCCTCCCTCATTTTGTTTTCTTTTCTCACTTCAGGAAACCACATTTTCTTACACACTTGATTACTTTTTTGCAAATGGGAAGCACTTTTTATTGAGCACCCAGATGGTATAACATGTTCATTATTATTGTCCAAACATGAGCAGTTTCAATGGAGGCTCAAGCAGTGCTTATTAATGAACCTTAATAACAAGGAAACCTCACCAATCAAAACCTAGGAAAAGGTTACATCCCACATCTTTTTCTCATCTTTGTCAGTGCTTGTGTCACTAGCTATGATCTGACTTTCCTTCTGATGTTGCTAGCTTTAGGTGCTGGTTGGTATGCTATGGGAGAGACATGAAAAATTAGGACAGAATATCAAGTTATTAAAAAAATATGTTTTTCCTCTGCAAACTTCTAGTTTTATTGGGTTTTTTGGGAGGGGAGGGGGGAGAAGGCAGTTAATTCCTTTTGACCACAAAAGATAGTCCAGGTCTAGATGAATTTTGTACCTCTGAATTGATAAATGTCACTTATCATTTTGCTAGTCTTATTAAAAAGCCCACAAGAAGTTAATAGAGAAGGTTGTGGGGAGGAAGGGAAGAAGAGCAAGAAATTGGAGGACAATATTAACAACTGGAGAAAGGACAAAAAAACTCACAAAACAGTTTGAAAAGATTCAATTAGGATACAGAAACACTAATACACTTGGGGAATATGAATGCTCAGCAAACCTACAAAGAAGGAGAGTACAGAAATGATGAAGGCTCTAGAACTAAGAAGGGAAGACAAAAAAATCAAAACTCAAGTCATATTTAGTGTGAGGATAAAGATACAATTTGTCTTTGTTCATGTATAAGTGTTTCTGGCAAAACCAATGTGCTTGTGGGGCATAATGTTTTAAAAATAGTCTTTCCACTTTGCAAATAATCCAAAACTCATGTGCTAAACTAAACCTCTTTTAGGAAATGCAGCAAGATCCAAACGACCCTAAAGCGACATCATATAAGATATGGTTCAATAAGACATTGAGTCATGTGCCTAATTTCTATAGGACTGTCCAAATGCCTCAAACACAGAGGATCTGTATTTTAAATCAATGCGTCTGCTCTCCAGATTGGAGGTAGACACATACCTAAGTGTCTTGCTGAATCAGAGCAAAGCGTTAGAATGGACCCTACAATCCCTCTGGCTCATTTTAAACCTGACCTTAGAAAATTCATTATTTAAAAGTAAGTTCTGTTATTTAAATTGTTGTTTAGTCTCTCATTTGCTCCTGTGGCTATTTGACCTCTCCTGTGCCCCACAGTACACCATACCCATCTCTCTTAAATTCCCCCAGTGGTCATCTTTCCTGCAGATTTGCTCCACAAGGTGGCAAAGTGTAATAAAGCACATCCCTGCATTTCTGTCCTGCAGTTCACCTTAAAAAAATCCAAACTAGATTTGATTCTCCTATCAATGGAGGCTTAAAACAGAGGAGAAATAGGGACTTCTCTGAATACTTTTTATGTGCTTGCTGTTGCCAGGGAAACCATTCCCCTGGCATCCCAGTGCTAAGCATATCTTGCACTTATAGCATCCTGGTTCTCTGAAAATTAAGGCTGTATCACAGTATCATGTTGTGGAGAAACTATTAGGAAATGAGGACAAACACTGTTGAAAATAATAACCCCAACTACTAAATGTTTACTGAGATCACGTCTAAAATGTTCTGCATGCTTATTTATTTTTTTTTAGGACTTAGCCTTGAACAAAAATAGGTTAAGGTGCAAGGACTGACCCTGGTTCATGCTGAATATGCAGGAAAGACTGCTGATGTTAAGCAGCTATTTTTTCCACTGTAACACAAAATTGGCTGTGGTGTGTGTGGAAGACAAAGATGATTATGAATAGCTGTGATTTCTTGTATCATGCCACAATAAATGTGATGATGGTATACAGTTTTTATGTGTGTGTAAACATATTAGGACTAATTTATCCCTGGTGTGACTCTATTGATTTTGCTGGAACATACGGGGACAAATTTGCCATGGCGTTTCAAGCCTGGACCTTTGATCCTCTAGAAGTTACTTATGAAGCTGAGAGCAAATAATTTTTTCCAGGGGGACCCTGACATATGATCAAATATCAAATAAAAAAACGTATTCTGTGTTCACACAGGCTACAACTCATTTTTTTTATTGTGTCCTCAGTAACTGTGGTAACATCACTGTAATAAAACACTGTTATAAGTTTAAGAAAAATAAAATTTGGAACCCATCAGTAAGTAGACTGGTACAAATGTGTTTTCCCAATAGTTCTTTATTGCCCTAGACATTATCTATATTACAGCCAACAGGCCACAAAACCCACAAATTTCACATTATCACACCCATCCCAGTGTTCAGTCCCCCACTTATTAGGCTAGTTTTGAGTATCAGAAGGCACTATCAAGAACATAAGTAACACAGCAGTTCCAGCAGTGAGAATCTGTCTTCTACATCTTCAAACAATTTTTTTTATTTTTTTTTTTGTAATTCTGGGAAACATCAAAGTCTGCCAAGTACTGCAAATAAGAGGAATACTATTCTTACCTATGTATCAGCTGACCACTATCTGCTATCAATAGTTAAGAGGACTGGACACTGGGGGATTTCATTTGTTACAACTGCCAACTAGATTCTGTGCCCCTAATAACAACCCTCTGAGCTCTGTCTTTCAGCCAGTTTTCAATCCAACTCATTGTCCATTCCTCTAATCCACACTTCCTAAGCTTACCTATGTGTGTTGTGGGAGACTGTGTCAAAAGCCTTGCTGAGGTCAAGGTAGACAACATCCACTGCCCTCCCTTCCATCCTGCCATGACATCATAGAAGGCTATCAGGTTAGTTAGACATGATTTCCCCTTGGTGAATCCATGTTGACTACTTCTGATAGCTTTCTTTTCCTACATATGCTTTGAGACGATGCCCAGATCAAGTTGTTCCATCATCTTTCCAGGCATGGAAGTGACCAGCCTGGAAGTTTCCCAAGTCCTCCTTCTTGCCCTTTTTGAAGACGGGTATGACACTGGCTTTCTTCCAATCCTCAGGCAGCTCACCTGTTCTCCAGGACCTTTTGAAGATGTTGGAGAGTGGCTCAGCAATAACTTCTGACAGCTCCTGCAGCACACATGGGTGCATCACATCAGGACCCAGGCTCTTACAACTATAAATTATTGCAAGAAGTGCAATATGAGCATTACCTTAAGACATTTCAGCTCTTGGGGTTCAAGAGCTTCATCCTGTTGATTTCTTTCTTGCTTTGTATATGCAGTTCCATGAGCATTGATTATTATGTTATCTTCATAATATGTGCCTTGTGGTTTTTTTTAAAAATTAGACTTTGAATTCCTCAAACAAAGGATCCTATTGGTTTTGACCTGGATTCCACCTAGCTAATGCTAGACTCTTAGCTAGAATATCTGAATTAATAGTTAAGAGGTTCCTCTTAACTATTCCCCTCAGTAATTAAAGAGGGATCTAGGGCTTCTTCAATCCAGTTCCTCTCTTAGGTGGTCTGACTGTCTCAGCAAGTGCCTATTACTTTCCATTGGCCATAAAGGCATTCCAAGATGTGTGACTTCAGTTTAGCTGACTCAATTTCAACACCTAAAGAAGTGAATCTGAATCTCTATATTTTTATAGTGTCATGGACCTGAAGAATTAAAAAATATTTCCTGTGTAGTTTCAGGTGAAAGCACTGCCTATGGCTAGACTATTCATGTCTGCTGGCCTCAGATGAATTCAGGAGTTCATGTTATTAGGGACCATACAATCATATTGACATTATTTCATCCTCCACATAATTTTTTAAATGAACATCCCAAGCAGAAATTGAGATGAGGAATTCTCTTCTTGAATCCAAACAGCAGATCAGAAAAGCTGCAATCAGCATCTTGAACTCTTTACTACTACTCCAGCTCCCTTGACATTTTAGTTCCTTGATAGAGCCAAGAAACATACGTCCCCATCTATTAAAGAAGTTCAAAAAAAATTTTGGGATCATGAATCCTTCTCCAATCCAGCCTTAGAAATGATTCAAAGAATTTCCTTCCAGATCCACACACACACTGCTCAATTTCAAATTTAAAGTTGGCTGGCATTTTCCCTGGCCAATTTTTATTCAGGGGGAAAAAAAAAAAGCAACCACCAAACCTAAAAAATAATTCTCTGATTGCATGTGTTTAAAATCCAAATAATGCGTTTTTTTAACATCTGTTTCAAACAGGATGATACCTCTATTTGGTAGATTCTCTAAATCTATTTTTGTAATTAAACTTACTCAAGGCCAGTGACAGATAGGCTTAAAAGTGTATACTTATTTCAGTCACCATTCTCTAATAGGTATTTGCTGTAATAATTAAATAGAATAGTCTGCAACTTTTCCTTTTCTTATCACACTTTTCCATTTGTATCTCAGAATATTTGAGAAGCTGATCTCGGACTCCCTAAGTATTGCTTGTAGATAATGTACACAAATAGAGACTGACCCTGTGTTAGAGCTTTTAGAAGAACAGATAAAGGATGTGAGAAAGTGAGACTTATTGTAACGCTGGGGAATTGAAACACAGAGAAATCCCACGAAGACAGACATACGAGCTTCACTTGAGGCACATGAATAATGGAATCACTAACTTTGTCCAAATAATAGCAGGGGGCATGGGGAGGTATCTCCAACTGAGTGCAGCTCTGAGGAGAACAATTTTTATTGAGGTAAGCATAATTAGGGGTGAATAAATGAATAATTGAACTGAATGTCTAGAAAGAACCCTTAACAATACTTGCTCTGTGGGGACACAGAATATTTTCCTCAGGGGACTGACAGAAGATCTGGTACTTGAAAGGTTCAAAACTGGACTGGAAGAAATGAAAAGTTTACAGTCTGTCCCAGAGAGAAGCACTCTGTAAGTGCCTTTAGTGTAAGTTTTACCTTCTTTCCATTCCAGAATACTGTGATTTATTACAAGCAAGCATTCAGATCTCTATTAGAATTAGAATTACTACTTAAGGGCCTGGTTTCTCATCAATATATGGGGATTTATAGACCTGATTTTCAAATAAAGTTAATGCATGTTGCCTCTGTAAATCCTCCCTACGTGATGTGAGACTAGACCACCTAGAATAAATAACAAAAAAAAGTGAGATTATTTACCTAATAGATCCAAAGAACTCCTCTGGCACAAATACCAGTTTTAAAGCTGCATCTAATTTGCCTGATAAAGGATAACAGCTCCTCTGGTGCTGTTAAGGCCTGCAGGAGAAATAATTATACAGGTACTCATATTTACTTAAGCAAAAGCACATATTATTTAACTAATCCTGTGTTGTTCAGCTACAAAAACTCCTGATGAATGCCCAAGGCTGAGTTTTGTTTTGTGATATGGATGGGCAGAACCTTTTTAACAAAGAGAAATTATGCACGTGCATCCAAAGTTAGAAGTATTTAAACATACTTGGAAAAATTCCAAAATTTTGAGTGTTTGTAGAAATGTGGATCTTATGGCCTGAGGAGCATATTTCTAGCTAAGTGTAGTTTTCAGAATTACATTTTGGGATTTAGTTGTCTATAATTATCCTAAGTATTATTTCAAATTTCATGTTTTCCCTGATTGTGGATCCTCAGTTACAAGCCACTAGTGTGCATCCTTCTGGTTCACATGTTTGTTAATTTAAACCTGATGAAGATCAGAGCTCTAACTCAGGACCTTTAGTTTTGCAACAGTTCCATAAAATAACATTATTCTAGTCTCTTATTCTCGCTGAAGTCAGGGAACATGGCTGATGGAAACAGTCCTTGCTGGAGTCTCACCTTTTCCAGGGCCACAAACCACTGCTGAATTCCACAGACTTACTCAACTTACTGCAACCAAAACCAATAGTAACAGGCTGTAATTCACATATCTATTTATTTATTTATTTAATTAATTACAGGTTTTTCTGCTTTCTCAAGATTCCTTTTGACAAGTGACATTCTCTTGCACCTAGATGACTTTCTGAGAGGCATATAGAGAGGCTTAGAAGTAGAGAATTAACTCCACTTAATACAAGGAATTTAAAGTTAACCAGACAGATGTGTGGACACTCTCATTTTGAAACAAAGTTCATCCTCCAGATCTGAGGTCTTTTTATTTCTGAATGGCAGTCTTCATGCAGAGTTTTAATCAACTACAGCTAGAAATATTTCAAATTTTCTTTTATTATTATTTAACTTTC
>BJBW01005868.1:0-13220 GCA_004320125.1 Scolopax mira | reverse complement strand
GTATTATTATGGGGCTCAAGAGTTGTGGGTTTATCAGTTACAGCAACAATTTTTCTTTTCTTTTTTTTGCTTTACATTCTAACTTTTTGAGGAAAAATAAGTTTCCACCTCTGTCTTATTCTTTTAAATTAAGGGTGTGACTCCATCATTTGTACTGGTATCTGTTACTATATTTCTAACTTTGGCAAGGAGACTGTAGATTTTATTGTGATAGAAATAACATTTTAAATGAGTGCCAGACAGTTTTCACAGCTCTATTTTCAACCAAGGAAATAGAGAGGAAGAAACATTTCTCTGGTTGCCTTTCTGGGCACTCTCAAATGTCTTTGAGGTCACTGGGAGTAGGATCTCACAGGTGAGATCCCTTTTCTTCTTGTTTGTTCAGGAAAAAATCCAAGATTCACACTTGGTGGCAGTGTTTGGCAGAAAATCTGGAGAGATCCCACAAGCAGCATCCATGATCCAAAGAGGAATCTGGGTTCATGTTTATTAAGATGAAAGATTCAGTTTGAATTTGTGCATCATCTTATATGTGATAATCAAAGCTTTGTCAAAGTCTGCAGAAGTAATTTAAAAGGCCATTAAAATAAAGAGAGAGAGGGAAGCTTTTGAGCCAGCCCCCACTGCCATAATGAATTCTTGCTTTGTGCAATTTTCCTATCCAGATCGTCAGAGCACATAAACAAACAAATGTGGGGGAGGTTTGCTGAGCCCCTGCTACTGCTGCAGCTGTTGCTGCCGCCAAGCAGGGCCTGTGATACCACTCTCTTGTTGCTATCTGTGTTTGCCATGTTTATCTTACACAGAGCAGAGGCATCAGTGCGTTGCAGAGAGCAAGGTTCTTGTAAAGGAGATTGCAGATAACCAGATGTCATTGGCAGTGGGGCTGTCAAGCAACTGTGTGTTTGTGTGTGTGTATGCTGTCTGAAGAATAGCTAGAAAAAGTACAGTGTAGGTAATTATTTTCTCTTCTTCGGGTCAGGATTCTCACACCTCGTGCGTTTTACCTAAGCCAGACATAATTTTGAGGTTCTAACAAATAATCACATAAGATAAGAAAATTTGGAAATCCTTTATGTTAGAATACAACCAGCTCAAGGTTCAGAAGGCTGATATACTATAAGGAGTGGTAACTTTGCGATGTCAAGATCTGTCTCTCAGTAATGTCCATAATTTGAACCTAAGGCCTTGGCTTTGTTTTATGTCCACCTCTAACACCAGAGGCTGTTGGTATCTATTAGCATCTTATCTGCTCAATAGCTGTCTGCTTATCAGAGCATGCCTGTGAACTGTGGAGTGACCCTTGCTCACTTTCAGCAGTCTTGGACTGTTTAATGTAATAGGTTACTTGTTAATTTATTGAAAGGAAGAAGCATGTAATGATTACAGGGATATCTCCATTTCAGTTGTCTATTTATAAGCATTCAGACAGACAGCCTGCCAGTAACACTGCTTATAAACTCACATGTATGGGAAATATTTCAAATTGAAATGAAGTCATTTCACTATACCCTAAAATACCATAAAACTAGCACAGAGGTTTCTAGACCCAGAAGATGGATAAATATGATATGTTCTTGTAAAGTTACCACTCTAGGTTTCCTGTCTCATAGCAGTTTTTGGGGCAAAACTGAAATACTGAAAGCATTCATGATGATAAGCTGGAAGCACACAGGTTGACTCAATCAACATGTTTTGTTTCAGTAACTTAACATATGACTGACTGTTATAATTTTTAATTTTTTAATGTCATAAACCACAGTTTTCAAATGGGAAAGTATTTCTGCTACCTCAATAATATTGTGTAGATGTATAATGTTCTGAACAATATTTACTATATACAGTCCATGTTTCTAAAAGTACATGTACAACACTCTGAAACCCCTCTTTCTATTGTGTATTAATTAATGAAATAATGAAGAAAAAAAAAGGAAAAAAAGAAAAAAAAAAAGAAAAAAAAAAAAAAAAGGAAAGGGTACTGATTCAGTCCTACAGCAGAGGTATTTATATCTTCCAGTTTTACAGACTGGAAAACAGACCACTAACAGTGATGATCCAGAATAGGAAAAATTTTTCTGGAGGGCAATGGGATAAGCTCCCCTGCATCATGAATGAAGAAAACCTGTCTACATTTACAGAAATTCCCAGGTGATTCTGGCATGAGTGTGAACTGCCAAGTGGCCTGCATTTCTCTACCCAGAGTAAGAGTGAGATTAATCCATGGTGGCATTGCAGACACAGAAGCATCCAGCTGGCAAATCCATCAGGTCTAAAACTAGCAAAAAAATGTCTGGAGAAGCACCGACATATTATCAGTTTTGTCCAAAGGCCCCTGTGTAAAATAAAGCATTTATGAGAGCTTGACAGCTAACTGGGAAATTATTTAAGAATGATAATGTCTCTGCATTCTGAGAACACATCCTTAAAGAGACCCACAAGGTTAGACATATGAGCAATCTTGTGGTTTAAGAATTCACTATGTGTCAAGTGATCTGGAGTAAATGTCTGATTGTTTAATCTTAGTTTATGCAAAATATGGAGTAATTTTATGCAGTTTAATGCATCACCAAAGATGATTAGACAAATTGCGCTGCCTCATACTTGCCAAATGCAAGTAGAGACAGTTAGTAAAAAGCATTTGTTGTGGGAACCCAGTTAAGTCATGATTATATAACTCAGCCCCAGGCACCTTTGAGGATCTCTAAGAAACATAGTTATGAAGATATTTGGGCATTTAGAGATGAATAGAAGCTCTTTAAAAGCACTTTCTCTAAGGGCAAAATCACCATCCAAATTTCCTTGTCAAGATGACAGATAGGTAGCTGGTGAGTCAAGTCATGGACACAAATCAACATTCCTGAGTACTAGGCAGTGTGACCATCTTGGGTTTCTTCTGAGAAGACAATTTGAGGCTATCCATTGCATAACAAAACAATGGCAATTGGTTTGGGTCTTGTGAAAGCTGGCGGACAGTGTAATTGAGGGAAAAACAGCATGGCACTTGGATAACCACACCTTGATAGACACAAACTGCATACATTTCCATTAAAAAAAGAATAAAATGTTAGTTCTAAATCTTAAAATCTTTGAAAAGCCAGAAAGAAGAGAAAGGATCTCAAGATAATTCAGGGAACATACATTATGTGGATTCTCAAAAAGTTTTAATAAGAGCTTTTTTGTGAACTACACAGAAAAATAACCATGATAAACGACAGCACAGAACTGTAGATTAAAATTCAAAAAATACTAATTAGAATAAATGCAATTATACATACATCTGTGAACATAGAGGTAAATGAGCAAGACAAAGTCAATTAAATGTAAATTTAAATTTAATTGAAATTCTAGATAGTAGAGATATTTTTGTGAGATACTGAGGGATCCCTGAGCATTTTAAATTCCTGATTGACATCTCTTGCCCAATTAATGCAAACTATGAGTGGTTTTGTGTATGAAAAAGGAGTTTAGTATGCTCTGTACCTTCTGCTGGTGGCAGTGTCCTTTTCTGACGCTACAATTCTCGTGCAGAAGAACAAAAACATTAAAGATTATATTTCTACTATACACACATATATCTTTCCTGGATGTTTTTCTTGTATCACAATTGAAATTTGAAACACAAACAAAATTACTCCATATAGAAAAAATAAACATTCAATCTTGACAAACATATATCAATTATTTCATTTTTTCAATGACAAAAAAAATAATAAATCTTTTTATCAAAAAAAAAAATTGAACTTTGTGGACCATATACTATTTAGGGAGAAAAATAAACCTTTCCCATGAAAAACCCCAAAGTTTTATTTTATATTCAACCTTGGCTCAAAAAAGTCTTAAAAAATGCCCCAAGAAACCCCAATATTGAAATTTTAAAGGCTACATCAAAGCACTACAAGACAAAAGATATTCAGCAATACATGCAACAGTCACAGGTTTTTTTCCACACCTGTATAAAAATCCACTAAGTAGGTATTTGTATTTGAAAGTATTTCTGATTTAGCAAATGTCTAATATCGATATCATAGTTTTCTCACATATTGCAATATTAATAAGTTATGTGGAGTGTAGCAGAATTTTTCAGTGGATTTCAACATATTGTGGAGGTACGGCTGTCTAATGACAGATGGAATTCAACTGGGATACATGTAAGGTTATCCTTGTAGACAGAAGTACTCTAAACTTCTCATATGTTTCTCAAGCTGCAGGATTCTCTGAGGATCTAAAACATTTGGAAACTCGTGGAATGTTTGACTAAGATATCTGTTCACTATTTGGCAGCCACAGGAAAAGCAAACATGATTCTCAGTTGCATGAAAACAACAAAAAAAAAAAAAAAAGGGATAGAAAGAGTTTCTCTAAAATACGATGCTACCACGTTGTTCCCTTATCTGGAACAGTTGTGATTCTAGGTTGCTCTATTCCCAGGTCAGTACCTGAATCTACCTGTGTACCCATAGTGGGAAAGACCATCCAACAATAAAGATTAAGGACTTTTTTTTGAGCAATCAAGGAAATTTCATACCATAAAACCTAGGGAATATTCTGAAGAATTCAAGGCTAACAGAAGATTGTATAACAATTGTTTACTAACAACTCTTTTAAAGATCTTGTCTGAAGTTATAGTAGCAAAGTGCGAACATATGAAATTAGGACTGAATAAGGTGAAATAGCAACAGAAAACCTAACTTATCCATTGGACTTTCCTGCTACAGGAAGCCTTCATGTTAAACATGATAAGACCTTTTAAAAGTAAGTCTTTAGCAACAGTACTCAGCACTTGTAAGTACAGACAAAATGACAATGCAAAATATCTGGCTTCAAAACATAACTGATTGATAGATTCAGAGCAAAGTAACAAGAGGGTTCTATCCCAAGGCTCCCCACATGATCAATGAAGAGTTGTCCAGGTCATGACTGAAGGGATTCCAACTCAAGTGTACCGATGAGATCCCCTGGGAAACCAACTCTCCATCTCCCATTAACTACAAAGGAAGCCTTGGGAAATGTGCCTTCTATTTTAAGGACTGAGTTGCAGCCAAAAGTCAGGCAGTATGAGTACTCATTTCACAGAGACTCAAGCCCAAGCAGTAATTCTTTCCTCACTGTAAAATACTGCATAAAATGTGGTTGAAGTAATTCACCAGCTGAAACAGTGCAAGTATCATCTAGTAAGTGTGAAGGGAATTGGGCTTGCAATGTTTTTCATTTGAGTTTTTTCTCCATATATACTGTCAAGGCAACATGAAATGCTTGAAGCACTATTCTGATATTATCAGAGAAGGCAAATACAATGTTCATAAGCTTCTTGAATTGGATAAATGTTTCTTTTTATTTTAGTAAGGAGATTTATAGTAGCAGCTCATAATGAATATGAGAATTTTATCTTCCTTTAACTGTACAAACCAATTAGATTACTGTATTAAGGAATGTGTTCATAAAAAATAAGCTTATTGAGGTATGAATGTGAATGACAAACTTGCTATTTATGGCAATCTTGCTTAGGAAAAAAGGGCACTGCAATAATGTACAAGTTTTCTAAGTTTTGTTTTGTTTTTTTCCACATAAATCATCCACCTCAACTAAAGTACAGCTAAAATTATTCTTTCACTGTTCAATGAGACATGTTCTTAAAAATGGAACAGAGATCTATCATAGGTTCAAATTAATCAGAAAACAATTTAAATTAATGTATATTACCAAGTTCTATTTTGTCTATCGTTGAAGTAAGCTACAAACTCTCATTTAGTTCAATAGAAAGAGAGTTGGAAAGGACTGTCATACACAAGCATGACAGATCACTACATCTGATCTTTCTAATTAAACCTTGCTGCAAGGTTGCAAGGCTATTTTTTCTTCTTTTTCACACTTTTTCCTTAGTACGATTCTGGCATGAAAAATAGTGATTTCCTTAACTCTCATTTTGGTATTAAATAGCCTCTGCCCAAAGTTAGAGCTAGATTAACACTGTAAGAAGGAATACTGATTTTGCAAGTGGTAGGACTAATACAGCCTGATTTTGCAGTCTTTTTTCTCATCCCTGTTTAACTCTGGTGTCCAAGAAAGTATCAGAATTCCAAAGCATCCTTCTCATACATAGTATTACATAACTGA
This sequence comes from Scolopax mira, assembly GCA_004320125.1. Classification (NCBI taxonomy): domain Eukaryota; kingdom Metazoa; phylum Chordata; class Aves; order Charadriiformes; family Scolopacidae; genus Scolopax; species Scolopax mira. The sequence continues at coordinate 7,106 of BJBW01005868.1, read as the reverse complement.
AAAAAACCCTCTGTAACGTGTAAGTCTACAGCATAAACAACTTAAGACAGCTTTTGTATTTGCTGAAATGGTAGATAGGATAGACAATGAAATGAGGATACAATTTATTTGATCCCATAGGAAGAACATACATTACCTGAATCCCATTGGAAATGTATTGGCTACATTTGAATTCCCTCTTGGACTTGCAATGTGGGATGAGTCCAGTATCCAGACCTTACCCCCATCATGGCACTTCAAGGAGCAGGGGTCTTTATGAAGGCATCTATATTATTATCAAACCTCTTGTGCTGAGAGTCATTTCTTCCATGGGCCATATGACTTGGACCTCACTTAAGCATCAGCCACTGTAACTAAGAGTGAGGTCACTTCTTAGTGTGCTTCCTTCTTGTATCTAGAGATGTTCCATAAAAGGTTGGGTAAGACAAAAAAACAGATCCAAGGGTGATTATAGGAGGTAGGCACAACTCCACTGTAGACTGTGAACAAAGCACCAGAATAGGATTCACTTGGATTGGTTCACATTCCCAGTTCTGCCATAGGTTTCTTATGAAGATCTTATTAATAGATCATTAATCACTTCAAGATGCATTTTACCAATATGTAAAAACTAGACTATGCTTGTTCATTTCTCCCTCACTTTTTGTATGCATTTAGATTAGCATTTCTGGTAAGCAGAAACCATTTCTTTTAGCTTTGCTAAATATCTAGCTACAAAAGCCAACTGGAAACTTGAGGATGCATCACTACAGGTGTATAGAAAACTTTTTTCAGGTTGTAGAATTGCCAGCTATTGCTTCAATCTTCCCTTTTTTCATGACACACATGCCATCTGTGAGACAGAAAATGTATCCTTTTGTGCAGCTTCTATCTAGCTTGGGTTTCACTTCTGTCTTAAGTCATTTGCAGATAAAGTTGCTTTTCAGTCCAGTGGGAAACAGACACCAAACGTCATAGTAGTCCTTGGACTTGATGTGATGGTAAAACATATTAAGTTAGATTATGTTGCTAGAAGAATTGCAAGTTGCAAGGAGGGAACTGCTGTGAAAAATACCCTTAGGTGGATTGTTAAATTGCGCCCTTTAATTGCACTGTCACTCCAGTAAAACATCATTATAAGAGGGAGAGGTAAGTTTGGGTCCATAGAGCATTTGGTCTGTTCCAATATTTCACTTTGATTTCTAGATACTGTGGAGATATTTGCAAACTAAAGAGATCTCGACATGCTGGTTTGCTTCCATTTTCACTTTAAAAAGCCGCTATACGAATAAGTAACAGCTTTCGAAGCTGAAAATGAGTGTGAAACATTTTAAAAGTTCACAGGGAGTGTAATTTTTTTCTTCGCATTCATCAAGATTTTGATTGTCAGTGAGTCACCTTGTTTATCATTCATCTGTAAAATTATATTAAAGTAGCATGAATAGTTGGAATGTAAAACTGTGCAATCCAGGAAATTCAAAAGTGTTCTAATTTCTTCCTTCACTCAACCTCATAAGCTGATATTCCTCCAGAGTACAAAGTTTTGCCAAGAGGCTGCAAACAGGACACATCTCTACCTATTTTGTGGTATGAAAAGAAATATTAAGGGAAGAGACTAAGGCTAGAACTGAAAGATACTTGGCTCTGTAATATCTTTCTCACATGAAAAATTGTTGTATAGTGATGGTCAAGTTGCAAGGAAAGGACTGAATAAAAATAATCCTCACAATTATTTTATGTCATGCCAGCCTCCCAAATGAACTCACTAGTTCATGACAAGCAATTATCTGGAGCTCTGAATGTTGCTGATGTTTCTACTTTCCCAGGGGCCTCTGAGACCCTTTCACCTTGTGCCCCTAACACTGACAAATCTAGTAGATTTCCCTTAATGTATGTCATGATATCATCAATGTTTTGATTCCATTTGATCTCTTGAATAAAGGGGATCAGAGTAGTAAAAGGGAAGACAGGATTTTTTCCTCTTAACTTCAGTGTTGCCAGAAGAATTTGTCCTTTCTGGTGCTCACACTGTGGAGATGTCATAAAGCAGCATGAAGTGCTTTCTTTTTGTCCAGTACCCTGCAAGACGGCCCCCTGTTCTCAGCACAATCTCGTTCCTTATACAGGGTCTACAGATTTCTGCCTACATCCCACAAATGACCCATCTCTGGAGATGTTCAAGGTCAGGCTGGGTGGTGCTTTGAGAAACCTGCTCTAGTGGAGAGGTGTCCCTGCCCATGGCAGGGGGGTTGGAACTCAATGATCTTTAAGGTCCTTTCCAACTTAAATTGTTCTATGATTCTATGATTCTATGAAATGGCAGCTCTTCTCTTTTCTTGAGGGCAGTGGATGCACAACCAGTGGAATGAAGAAAGAGAAAGGAAACTTCATCAGGTTCACCTACACATTTCTGAGCAGAGATTGCCAGATAGCACCTTTTCAGGTGATGCAAGATGGAGGAGGAATAGCGAATACCTTAGCAGAGGCATAACAGGATAACATAATCAGAACAGAACTATGCAAGGCCATGAGAGCAGTGCATAACACTAGTTTCATGGAAAATATTATAATACGGTGTCCAATCAGAGCAGTGTCTAATAAGTTTCAATTACAGTTATGCCACAGTAAAGAAGAATCTCATGTTTTTTCTGTTCCAACCCAACAATGTTTTCTCTGTTCCAACCCAACTCTTTTTAAGCAAGAACATTCTCACTGTTTATGTATTGTTACAGGCCCCAACCCACTGTGGTTTTCACTTAGTTTAATCTAAGTAAAATGTAGGAGCCTAGGTTTTTAATAGCATTATTAAAAATACAACACTAATATATATGTGCACATAGTGAAACTGCTGAACCTCTCACAGAAAACATAGTAATATTCCATTGAGATAGGCAGTCAGATTTCCCTCAGGGATAGCTCCTAAACTCTTCAAGATGAAAATAATAATAGTAAGAGGATACAGTATAGACTGGACATTGTTAACATTGGCATACACAATGAATAAAACTCAGGAGCCAAGTGTAAGTATTTGAGAAAATGTCTGCTAGAGGAAGGATTTGCCATAATATTAACCCAAATCAGGTGCTGTCGGAAGTTCAGATTATTGCTGAACATATTTCAATCATTTCCTTACACTTGAGGGATCATGGGTTAAGAGTACAATGACATTAGAATCTACAATACAGTTGCTTAGAGGATTTGTATCTCCTTATACAAGGAGGTGAATTTGGCCCTTAATTTTAAAATATTGACTTGAGGCTAAATAAGCTTCAGAATTAGTAACACATTTCCAGATCACCATAGGTCCTACATCAGAACAAGTTCAGTTGGCCCTGGAGGTGAGAATGTAGGAAGTAAATTAATCTTTTGCCATTATGTCAGTGTGTACATCTAGATCGTTGGTACCAGAAGGGCTTTGCTGTGAGGATGTTCTCAGCAGGTCTGCATTCCTAACTTATGGCTATTGCTATAGGGAAAAAAGCTGTCAGAAAGGGGGTGCAATTGCACAAAAGGGGAAATACTCCTCAATGAAGATGAAATTAATGCTAATTAAAATAAGGAATAGGTTGCAGGAGGGAGATGGCAATGTTAATCAGCATAATATAAGTCAGGGGACTGGAAACGCTCCACTAGGATCTGCGCCTATATAGCTCAGTTTGTTTACAACAAACAAAATCTTCTCAGCAACTGTTACTGTAGCCATGGCAACAGTATTGAGGTTACATCTATCAACAAAGAGAGCAAAACAAAGATAAGGCTGGTGTTTAATAAAGATGAGCCATGATAATTATAAGGCAGGCAACAGAGGACTGCAAAAGGAATAGGCTGTGACCCCAACGTATGTGCTGCCCTCTGCAGCATAGAAATTGGATAAACTTGTGACACCAGTGTCATCATTTCCCTAGTAGGTGGACAAAAAGCACTGAATATATTCCCACTCCCTTTAAATATTGTATGGTGATGCAAACTCCTTGCCCACTTATTTATTCCATACATAAGGCATGATGGCTTGGGTGTGACAACATCTGAGGTTGTGTCAGAGAGCATAAGAGAAAAAAAAGGATTTGTGATGTTCACAAGCCCAATATATCCAAGTGGAAGAAATAATGTATTAAAAAGAAATGACATTTATATCACTTGGGATATATGCCAAATGCTATAGGGTTTCATCTGCATATCCATTAACTGTGTTCCCTTTACTTCCTTACACATTTAGCTATTAGCACAAAATGTTCATGTGGTCCTTCATGAAGAGCTCACATGTGATTCAGTTTTCTGGGAGCAAAATCAGCCTGTCTTATGGATAAGAGACTGAACAGTAAGAGTCTTCAGATGGTCACCCTGCATTACATAGTGAAATGCTGAAGAAGCTGTACTCCAGAAATGGAAGTAGAGTAGGAGATGGAAGGATGTAAGATGGGTGACCTAAGTCTTTGCTCCACCAAATCACATCTGACATGTTGATGGTTCCTTTCTAATCTGAGAGAAGGACAAATAGGAAATGAGTCTAGAGCTAAATTTTAGGAGGACATTTTCTCAAAGGACATTTGTTAGTCCATACAAGAGTTTAAAAAAAGGAAAAAAAAAGGAAATTAAAATCATCTGAGTAAAAAGGAATGAGCAGAATTGTTTCAAACAGAGGTGGTTTGTGAAATTACTCTAGTTACATAAGCCAAATCAAGTCTATCTTTTGTCCACCTGGCCTCCAGTAAACTCTCAAGAAGGGCAAGAGTTCCTATTAGTCCCTTGTTGTATCTGACAACCCCAAGCAGAAGTTCAGGATGCCACAGTGTATATAAAATGTAATATAGATATAGTCATCTATACTGAGCTGAATTGCTCTTTCAGCAGATATCAACTTGCTTTAGAGGTTACAGTAAGGAAATTTTTAAGATAGATTATTTAGGATCACTTGACTTTAAGTGACTTCCTAACTAAAAGTTAAGAACTCTGTCTAAGTTAATTGTCTAGACTATCTCATTGGTAGCTACACAGAGACTGGCACTTCCAAAGAAAATGATTCATCACATCTAAAGATAGATGTTTAAGATGAGTCACCTCATGGAGGTTTTTTGGTGAAAAAAAAGGAAGACTAACTTAGAACTAGCAGATATCTCTTAGGTTGTTAAGCTTAAGTAATATAAATTTTAAGTTTACTCATAACTTCTTGCAATGAGCCCTTATTTTTATTTAGAAATGGATTTATTTTTTAGAAATAGATGGAGTTGTCACTTGGGATTTTTTTTTAGTGTGCTGGGTTTTTTTTTTATCAACAAAAATTATTAAATAAAGCAAGGTGAGGGATCTCTGATCTTGAGGTGTGGTGACACAGTTTGTTTGAATCCATAAAGAGCATTTTTTTTTTCACCTGATCTGTATCTTATATAGGATCATTGCAGTCCTTAGATATAATTCTGATTTTGTATTATTTTTCTCAGTTTAAACTGTTTGAAAATGTGATACTCAATTGCAGATCATGAGAGAGTTGTTACATAGCATGAAACAGAGGTTGGGGCTTGCCTTTTGGTGTAGCATGAGGACCTGCAAAGGAGTCACAGAGTCCAAATTTTATTTTGAACTGCCGGAGTGTATAGAAGTGAGTGCCAAACATGTCTGTCTCTTATCCATATTATCCATTAGAAATGATCCCTAAGTATTTATTCCTATAAATTGTGTCTCAAAGTCTATCAGGTGGCATGCCCAAGAAAAATCCCAAAATGTATGCAAATAGTATAAATAAATGATGCAGAATTTCAGTACACACATTTTCAAAACAACTACTAACTTGAATGACACAGCAATTATTCCTTCACTTTATGTTTTCTGTAGGCTTTAATGAAGCTGCAAGAAGGCAAGTATGCTAAAACTATTTAAACTGTGCATATGAATATATAGGCATGTGCCTAAGGGTGAAAAATAAGTAGAGCAATGTATTTTTGTAGCACAGCTACCTAGCAGAAAATGGATGTAGAAGTAAAGCTCAGCAAAGAGCAGTTAATAAGACAACAGAAAAATCCTCTGAGCATTAAAAAAACACTTTGAAATTATATGAAGACAAGCAATGTCTCAGGGGGTGGTCAGACGGATAAAATGCCTTTACCTTTCAAATCTGGTTTAACCCAAATTTGCCATCTGAAATTAGTAAATATTAAATTCTTACAGTGTCTTTAAACAAATTTTCCTACACTTTGGGAACTGCATCCAAATTACAATTGCGGACTGCATCCAGTAAATCCTCATTTAGAGAGGTGAAGACTGGTGGAGTGATTTTTACCCTCCTATCTTCCTGTGTGTGAAAAGTTGCAAGCCTCCAATGTACAGTCCCACCAAAATGGTGTGGTATGATGTGGCAGAAAATCTCCAGTGACAGAATTCATTTTGTCCTGGGCACAGAGGATTTCCAATTGGGGAAGTTCAGAGGCACGTATCTTTCTCAGATAGGAGCAGCATCATGCTTGAACACCTTGGTCCTCATGGGGGACTTCAACCTCCCTGATATCTGTTGGAGGAACAACTCAGAAGGGCACAAGAAATCTAGAAAGTTCTTGGAATGCGTTGATGATAACTTTCCTCTTCAAATGATTGAGGAGCCAATGAGGAAAGGAGCCCTGCTATACCTTGTGCTGGTGGGGATGGTGGGGAATGTCAAGTTCAACGGTAGCCTTGGCTGCAGTGACCATGAAATGGTGGAGTTCAAGATTAATTGGGCAGCAAGGAGGATGTACAGCAAGCTGGCTACCCTGGACTTCAGAAGAGCAAACATTGGTCTCCTGAGAGATGTGATTGGGAGGATAGCATGGGAAAAAGAACTGGAGGGGAGAAGGGCCCAAGAGGACTGGTTGGTTTTCAGGAATTGCCTCCTCCAAAATCAGGACAGGTGCATCCCAAAAAAGAAGAAATCGGGCAAAATAGCCAGCAGGCCTGTGTGGATGAACAAGGAAAGAACTGCTGGACAAGCTCAGGACTTAAAAGGAGGCCTATAGAGGGTGGAAGCAGGGATGGGTAGAAGTGTTCAGGAATGAGATCAGGCAAGCAAAAGCTGAGGCAGAACTAAATCTAGCCAAGAACATCAAAGACAATAAGGAAAACTTCTACAGATATGTCAGGGACAAAGGCAAGACTAGGGA
>BJBW01005867.1:1426-66186 GCA_004320125.1 Scolopax mira | reverse complement strand
TTTCAAGACCCGACTGGATGCAGTCCTGAGAGGCATGCTCTGACATGCTCTGGGTGGTCCTGCATTGGCAGGGGAGTTGGACTAGATGATCTCTATGGTCCCTTCCAACTCCAAAAATTTCAGTGATATTCAGTGATATTCAGTGATGTATTTTCCATATAATCTGTGTACACCTCCTGCCCACAGGCACACTCTGTGTCTGTTTTAGAGACATGTGGCTGCAACTGCAGCATCCCAGGTACAGCACCCAAGGACTGCTTCTGATCTGTACAGGTTGAGAGGAAGAAAGATGCACCTTCCTATATTGTGGTGTTGCAATGAGCACAGACTCTGCCATTGGTTGAGGGTTGCCTGGCGTGACTGGACTCTGCAACCTTCCTGCTGTGCAGCTCTTTGTCAATGCTGTAGCCAAGCCACAAGCAGTGCTGGAATGATCAGAAGAGGCAAGAGTACTGTTGCCAGGTACTGCTCAAAGTCACTTCAACTGTAGAAAACATTGGCATTTGTTTGAAAGAAAAAGCACATTATACCTGTATGTAAAGGACTAATAGAAGTCAGTAATAAAAGATCTGTGAAGTATTTACCAAACTCCCCCAGTTACAGTATATGGTTCCCTTGAAATTAATATCTTAATTGCATACACAGTTTCTTTGGACATAAAATGAGAATGAAGACTGTCGTACCCCCTGGTGTGCAAGCTGCCATCAGCTCTGAGTCAGCTACCTTCATCATAGCACAGAATAGTTGTTAGATATGGGAGAAATGAAGAAAGATGTGATTAATGCTTGAAGCTGTTCACTAGTTTCTTGGCAGAGGCTGCAGCTGCATCTATCAGATTGGTGTCAGCCTTCCTATATTGTGGTTTACACAAATGAAGTTTTGGTGCAATCTACAAAAATCCTGGAAGGCTGCATTTAGAGCATTGATTTCTGATGTTGCCCATTTCTGATGCTGCCTTTGGCTAATTTGTTTTAAAATGAAAGCATTCTGGTTTTGGTTTTATTTTCAATAGGATCATTCAGCGTTAATACAACTATTCCCTCAGTATGAGCTGCACTAGAACAAAAACTCAGCCTGAATAGTTTCCATCCTAGTGCCACCTTCTAGTCAAATCTTCAAACCTTTGCAAAATACGAATGAAATAGCCAAGACTCACAACACTCCTTTGAGAATCTTACTTTTTCTGATGCTTCCATTCCTCATGAAGAAGATGAGACATCACAGTTACAGGTAATTCGCCCGGTTTTTGCAGCCCAGACAGTGGAATGCTGTCTGTGAAGGCACGTGGACTAAAATGACAATAGACACTTGTGCTCCAAATATCATAACTTGTACTCACTTGTCCATGAATTAATTTTAACTTATTTCTGATAATGATCACTTGCACATGGGTTCGAAACTACAGGACTATAGAAATTAGTATGACTCCATCTTAGTTTATCTATGGTAGGTTCCTCTCTACTTCAGAATGAAGTCCATATTGTTATTTTCAGACACCAAGCAACAACATGCTTCAAGTATTCCATCACCACCTGGATGTCATTAAAAATGGCTCTTCAGCTATTTGATTAGTGACTGATGAATCTAAAAAAATCCAAAAAATCCAAAGCAGAGCAAAACTGTTCAGCAACATAAAAAAATAATGAAAACAAATCTCTCATCCAATTCACAGAGATTTCTCTGGGAAAATACTAAAACAGACTTGACAGTTTAGAGAGAAACAAGAGAAACAATTGCAGTTAAGAATTCTAAAATACAACAGCAAAAAATACACCACAAGAACCAAATTGGCTAATAGTGAGGCCATCAGACTAAACTTACATATCTTTACATCATAAACTTATATCATCTTATTTTTTCCATGGAGAGAAATACCTCTCTACATCACTTTTGATGTAGCAGGTTTTATGTAGCAGGATACACAGGAGACAGAAACTCAACATCAGGAAAGTAGCCATGTAGTTAAGTATTTTTCAATAGGAAAAAAAGTTACAAGCACAGAAGAATTCCCAACTGAGATTTTTAAGCTTTTGGAAGTAGTATCTTCACCTAAACTGTTTAGAATCTTAAATGATTTTTTAAGTAAAAGGAAATTAAAATTGAATTAATCTGATGGAAATATTGTCACCTTTAATGAAGACAAACCAGTAAGTCTGTTGATATTTGCCCACCATTTCAACATCAAAAATACCTTCAAATAATTTGGCAAACAGATTGGAAAATTGCATCAGGCTCTCGATTAGTAGAGATCAGGTTGGTTTGAGTACTAGCAGGTAGATAATATTTGGCAGCCTGTGGATTGAGACAGTAAAGGAATGAAAGTGACATCATTAAATGCTGTGAAAGTTTTTGCTACAGTCAATAGGGATAATTATTGTAACCATGACAGATAATGGGGGAGGAGCAGAACTGAACCTTTTTGCATGCAAGAATAATTTGTACACTTTCGAAGGAACATATAGGCAGCACTGACCTCTCCCTTCTACCTCTGTTTTTCAGCCTATTAGAAAGGGACAAGTATAGCAGAACCTGAAAGGGATAAACAAGGAAACAGCAATAATTAGCTAAGCCAGAGAAATGGCTAACTTCACCAATGCAGGCATAACAGTTAGGTTAAGTTGAAGTTTTGCAAAATCTACTGACAGATATCTACTGGCAGCTGACAGAAATACTAACATTGACTGAAGAATAAGCAAGCTGCCTTTTTTAGTGTACTAGCAAAGGACAGAAGTATGTCCATAACCCTAACACCTGTTTAGACATGGCTAAACATTCCAAATTGTTTTGGGCTGGTGTTATCAAAGATAAAAAACTGCATTGGTCACTAACTTACTGACTGTCTGGGAAGTACGTCTTGGTTGGATACAACCAATATTGTCTCCACGAGCATATTTTTTGTCTGCTCATATTCTGAAATATTTTTAAGAGACAAAAATAATTTTTAGAGTTGCAGAATTGGTGAAAGAAAATATGAAACCTTTACTAAGACATCAAGGACTCTTTGATTGCCTTACTTTAAGAAGCAAGAGAATCCACCTGTGGGCTTTTCAAGATGTACCCAGAATCTGTCAGAGGGAGCCACATGGGCAACAATGCTGAGATGCTAACTTCTACTTACCTCAGATACATCTGTGCAGGTGACATGAGTGATACAGTTCACGGCTAAGATTGATTATAGAGAGACCCCAACTTCAGTTCTTCTGAAGGTCAGATACAGATAGTGTACCTGTGCTATTCTGTTACAGAAAGTTCTAAAATATTTCATGTTGAACAAATGGTATTAACTGGCATTTTCAGAGAAGCCTAATGGTGTTAAGTGTCCAGATCCCATAACTTTTCTGCCAAAGTCAAATAAACTCTAAAAATTCCAGCAATTTGTATAGAGAGATGAAAATTACTTTGTTTTCCTAGCTTAATTTAAAATTACACTGCATTTCAAATCCCTCAGTTGAAATTCTCCTCGAAGTTTAAGAACTTTACAGTAATTTTTTCAGTGCTTTGTTTTCAAGAAGATTTAATGTTGAAACACAAACATTATATTAGCTACAGTTCAGTCCTTTCCTAAAGAAAAATATCAACACTAATATAATGAGGATATCCAGGATTTTTTATCCAAAACGTGAAAAAAATCCCTTTAGAATAAAATCTTTTACCTTGTTTTTTTGGTTATGCTTTGGGGTTTTTTTTTATTTTCTTTTTCAAAAAAACTTTTTTGGGATAAAGATGTATGAGAGAAACACAAATAATCTGTAATCTCAACTCTTCCTTTTCACTTCAACCACCTCAAGAAATCCCAGTTCCCAAATGATACCAAGTCTTTTTTTCCCCTCTAAATAGGAAAAAGCAGACCTCCAAAGCATAAGAGAACTAATTGAAGGAAAGTAAGTCATTGGACTTTGAGATATTTCAAAATAATTTTGTAATATTGAGATATTAAAAAAGAATTTATATTAATTTAATTTGAAAAAAATATTTAAACATCCAAGAAAGAGTAGAATTTGCAGAGCACATGGAAAGGCAAAGAGGTGATAATTAATTCTATGAAAGGTCCAAGGTCATAATTTCATAGTACAACAGTGAACTTAATAAGCCTGATACAGAAGATAAAAGCTAATTATATGAATAAGTAGGAGAAATTTTTCTAATAAAGAAAGTTCCATTGTGTTTTGATCCATTACATTGAAGGAGGATGGCTTTCTCCTAAAGATTTTTTCCTAGCAGTAAAAGAAACTCATTAAAATTATTAATTCAGAAGTATCACAGCAATTTCTTCTTTCAAGTTAATATATGGAGATATATTACTGGCTAGGAAAGAGTGTGGGCTGAAAGGTAACACATACAGGTATGGTAGACCCAACCAGAACATATGAATATTAATTGGATGTTTAAAATTATGTAATATTGGGTAAAGGTGAAATTAACGTTATAACAGGACTCATGAGTATATACTATAAAAATAAATGCCTTTAGCACCAAAATGTGACCAATAAGCCTAATTTTATTAATTCTGGTCAGTTATCATGCATGTTTAAAACCTGGATACATAGATGGCAAATTCAAAGATTTCTTCTATAGAAGAAATAAGGTTAGAGCTATACACTTCCTCTGCTTGCCAATTTAGAGTGCACTCAAATAATTCCAGCACATTCAACAGACATAATGTTTATTTCAGACATCTTTACAGCTTATTCTTTCTCCACTGAAGTATATCTAAGTGCTCATAACCCTGGTCTTATTCAATACTTTCATCCTCTTCAGCTCAAAAAATATTTAAAAATGTGGTAGAAGACAATATGAAAAGCAGAAGCAGATCAGAAGGAGCTTTTCTGACAGAAGGATTGTCATCCATACAGCCTAGTATGTTACCAAGGGAAGTTCAGAAATAGAGTGAATTACTGGTAAATATCCCTGTGATCCACAAATCAAGATTTTCATTTCACTTTTGATTAAACCAGGATTCACATGCCTCTTTTTGTACAGATCACACTTGAGAGTAAGATCTGTACAAGATTTTGATTGAGATGTACAAGATTTTTTTATAGCTTTTTCTTATTTGTAGGTTTCATTAGGAAGGGTGGATTGGAGAAGGGAGCATAACAAGCAGGCAGTAAAAGCTTCAGCCATGCAGATTTGCTGCTTGTATGCAAGAAATACTCACAACTAGTCATCAGTTTTACAGACCATAATATAAATTACATCAGCTACTCTTTAAAACTTCTTGAAATAATCTGTGATTCTTTGTAACTGTAGTTTTTGGAGCACAAGAAGAGGTCCTGGAATTATTCATTAAGCACCTTCATTCAACCCTTTTCTTAAATTTTCCCTTTCCCATGCTAAAGCTGTTCAGTTTGTAAACAATACTCTGTTGCATTCAGTGCTACCTTGCATCTCTCTGTGCGCTAGCCCAAATCCACTACATACACCTGCAGGCTTTTGAGATTTCCTGCTTGGTTTCGTCGGGATAGAGGTTAGGATCATCCTAGCCGAAAGTTAGGATGACTTCTTTGGCTTCTGGCTGACTCCACAGACAAAGGCTATTTGGCTCATTTTATTTTCTCTGGCTTGCTACCAGTTTGTCTAATAAGCTCCAACAAATGTAGGCACAGTTGATAGTGGCCTTGTCTTATCAAGAAAGCTAGCACACAAGATAAATAATGCCTACAAATTAGCAAATTATTTGAAGAAACCAGTCTTCCTCTCCTTCTCCTTCTCCTTCTCCTTCTCCTTCTCCTTCTTCTTTCCCTTCTCCAGGGTTCCATCCTGGCACAGCCTTCTTGCTTTCCATAAGGGAAGCAGCAGAAACATGTGAAACGTTATTTTAGTATATCACAGGTAGGTTGTCTCTAAGAGAACAGGACATCTGTGCTGACAGTCTGACAAATAAGTCTCTAAATAGCAAAAAATCAAGCTGTTTGCCCTGAAAGGGTCTGAAGGCCAAGCAGATTTGTGGTCTAGAGTTCTTGTTGTGTCTTCCCAAGCAGCTGAAATCAGTCTTGATAATGGGCCCAGGCAGCACGGTCTCTTTCTTTGCAGCCCAGAAACATCCTAAGGAAGATCTGAATCACGGAGTGAGGTTTCCAGCAGGTGATTTGAGCCCTGCAGTTTCTCTCCATGGTCCTAAGTACCAGAAGGACATTAGCTCACATGCTGGATGTCAACACAATTTCCCTCTCTTTCCAGCATATGAAGGACACTGACAGCCATTGCACCCTGCAAAGACTGTCCTCTGCCATTACCAATTCATGAACTTAAATGGCAGCTAAGAAGGAAGGACATGCACATCCAGATGGACTACAAATGGCTGCATTCTTGCATTCGCATTCTTTACCAAAAGGACACCCTCACACATATAAGACAGAGGTATCCAGAAAAACAGGCAAGGACCCTAAAAGAAAACCTTATTTCACGTGATACTTTTTTTTCAAGTTTTGTTTCTTTGCAGTCTCTCACACATAGAAACGCAGCCTTTGGGATGTGACCAAGCTTGGACATAAATTTGAGATACTTGTAGCATGCCTTCACTATCAAGGCTGTGAAGAAATTCTGTGGGCAAACAGACAGCAACTAACCTTGAGAAGAAATTCTTCTTGCCTTACAAGCTATTTACCACCTTTCATATTTGCCGGTAATACCCTAGAATCTATCACTAGTTGTCATAGCTATCAAGGGAGCAGATTTTCAAAGTTAAGTTCATGCCAACATCTATCTAACGGAAAGATAGAATAGGCCTTAAATCTTTAGTTGTTTTCAATAGGAGTTAATGGTGCAATTTGGGCATCACAATGCATAGAAACATTAAAAATATAATGATTTAAAGAAAATAAGCTAAGACAAGGCAATTTTTAAAATGTGCTTGCAATCATCAATCCAACCCAAAACAAACAAAAACAATCATTTCACAAAACTGAAGTGAATGCCACAACAATGTACTGCTGGCTGATGTTTTCCAAAGAATTCTATTGTTCAAAGTAGGGAAAGTTGCCAAAAGATACAATATTTTTTTTTACATTGGCTTAATGAATAGTAAAATGGAGGAAAAAACTGCAGGATTTAGGAAAGAAGAAAGAAAAATCTGCAAACTCAACATTTCAGCTGCATGTCTTGGCCTTGAATCAGTCCAAAGGAAATATTAAATATAGAAATTAATTACCCAAATTTTACCAGAGGTCCAACACCTAGCCATTTGTTTCTATGATTAATTAGCTATAGACAGCTGTAACATCAGACATTTGGAGGTCTGTGCTTAAAGTAATTGCAAAAGGCAGGTAAATTTAGACAGCTAGTCAGTGGGGGAAAAAAAAGACTATATGATTAATCAACAGGATTAGATGGAAAATTTCTTTACATATAATTGTAAGGCGCAACTGCACTTTAATTGTAGCATTGAGCGAATCTGTCTTTCAAATGCTAAATTATTCATTGTGTTAGATATTTCAATGATCTTTTCTTAAATCTTCATGTAGGAGGTAAAAATTTTACAGACAATACTTTAAGAAAGATACCGGAGGAAAATTTATATGAAAAATTTAAAAGCCTCCCATCTGCCTAGACAAATAGTAAATATAAAAAGGGGAAAAAAAGTGAAAAGAAGGAAAATAAACAACTTTAAGGGAGAGCCATGATTTGGGAAGCCTGTTTCTTAGAACAACAAATAGTGAGTCATCATCACAGAGAAAGAATTAGTCATTCTTTGCAATATACAGTACATCCTCTGCATGAGTTATGCAGAAGATATGTAAAATATGGAACAGAAATGGCTGATTTTTTACAAAGGTTTGGAGAACAATCAACCAAAGGCTGAAATCTCATGCATTATAACATTCTGTATACTGCAGCATCAAACCATCAACAGAACACAAACTGGATGCAGGTAGGCAAAGCAGAGATGCAGTTGATCACACAGCCTAATCTTAACATCTCACAGAGAGAAAGTTACCCTGGATTATACCAAAAGATCTTGGCAGAATGAGGATGACAAGAACAGGATTAGGCATTCCTTGCAGAAACAGGTCAACTAACAATTAATGTCATCTATCAGGATCACACCAGTTATCTGCCTTCCTGATGATATTTTAATAAGCAAATGGTGAAAGACCAGTCCAAGTCATCAAATCTTTTTAAAGTGGGAGGTAGTTCAGACTAAAATATTTAAAACAGAATATTTTATTCTACACAAAAATATTGTCACATGTCACATGTTGACACATATTGTCACATGAATTTATGCACTTTGGGAATTTATTACTTTGGAAATAAATCCTCCAAATTTATTCTTGAGTAACTTAATGTCGAACACTTACTAATGAATGAAGATTTTTTTTTGTTTAAATCAACTTTAAAAGACAAGTAAATTAAACTTGAATTAGACATTCTTTTTATGTTCTTGCATAAAGGCTTAGAATATATTGTATCTTAAATTTACATTTTACTCGAATCCTAGTTAACTTTCAATAGTTCAAGTTTTCTAGCCTAGTTCAAGACCAGGCTAGATGGGGCTTTGAGCAACCTGGTCCATGCCCATGGCAGGAGGTGAGAACTAGATGATGTTTAAGGTCCCTTCCAACGTAAACCATTCTATGATTGTATAGTTCTATGATTTTATGTATATAGAAATCATATATTTTTACTTTTTAGCTTAACCTGCTTCCGAACAATACTGAATAAAAACCCCCCATTTTTAATGGAGGATAAGGTGTCTATATAGACATACATGGAATAGTTATAAGACAGTATATCATAACATTAATATATTTCTTATTTTCCACATGCAGACAAGACTTTGGCATTCAGACACTGACAATGCTACAGTACTTCAGCAAATATGGACATTTGTATTCATTTGTACTAACAGTATCATAAAAGTATGCCAACAAAACTCAGTATCGAATGAAAACCAAAACATATTCAAAAGAAGGAATGAGAGAAGCAATTCACTTCTCTGTTAGTGAACAAAACCAGGTTTATCTGTCTGTGGAATGTACGTTATATCTTGCACTACAAGCACAAGCTCAGTGAAATACAATTTAAGAATCAAAAAACAGTTGTGGATCCATAATGGATAAAGGACACCCCAGGGTCCCTAGGCTTCTCAGTGGAAGAAAGACACTTGACTTGTAGGAACATGTTGGAAGCCTCTTGCCTTCCTGCACTTTTCCTCTGAAAGGCCTAGATTATTTCTTCGCATCACTCTGTTAACATGCCAGCATTTTCTGTTTCCACTAAAACTAACACAGCCAACAAACTAAACTGTAGGTGATTCAGTCTGACCAGGAGTGCTTTTTCTAAACTACATTTATATTTACTGCATGCTCGCTGAGTTCAGTATCAGTTCCAAAATATTTTAGTTTTAAAGAAGAGCCACGTTAGCCAAAAGAACAGTTTATCTACATAAAGAAGTTATACCTAGAAATCCTGCCAAGTGAGAAAAAGGTCAGCTATTTAAGTAAGCAGTGAATTTAACAAGTAGCCCCTCCTCCCACAAGCCTGTTCAGATCTTTCATGTGAAATGTAAGCCTGAAGACGACAATCTAGCATTACTCTTGTCTTAACCTGACTATTCCACAACTGATTCTTTCTTTCCTTTCTTTTTTTTTTTTTTTTTTTTTTTTTATAATGAGAGCTCTTTGTACAGTGGGAACATTTTATTCTTATTTCCTGATGTGCTTCATCAGGAAATAGCTTGTGCTTCATAGTCTAACTTATTTTTTTCTACAAGGAAAATGCTTTAAATCTAAGGAGACTGAAGTGCCCTTTCTTTTTAGAAGGTGTTCACCTGAATGAATTTATAACCACACAATTTTTAAGAAGGGAACTGCCTCAGGATTTAGACAGAATACCCAAGACACCACTGTTTGGGTTTAGGGCTTCAGCTCTGGACTTCCCAGTCTCGGATGCCAGTGAAGCCTGGAACTGCCCAGCTCCTGATTCACACATTCCCAGGCATCTACAACAGCAACCCCGGGATAGTCAGAACTGCCCATCTTTTTGGTGCCAAATTTAGGTGCTGAACAAATGAACGAGGATTCAGGAACAAGCTGTGTTTCTGCCTGAGCTCTCTGGGAGATGCACATTATAGTGAGTACTCTTAAAGCTCACCTAACCTTTGGCAACAAGTCACATTACAATATCTTCTTACAATATTTGTCTTGTTCCTAATGCTTCTTGTATTTCTTGTTTTGCAGCAGAACAGCTTGCACAGGAAGGGTGGGGATCGCCTCCAGCTGGCTTTACAGCTAGCCTGCTGCTGACAGTTGTTTCCTAGGAGAAAGATAGGAGATAAGGTTTTTGACAGCCTCAGGCTGAGGAGGGCAACTAACTCCTCTCTCCTGTTTCACAGGAAAAACCTCCAACTACTGGGTGACTTTGCTTAAGACAAGTCCAGCTACCATCTTCCTCCACTTGCAGCCCAATTTTGAGTCCTTTCTAAACAGTCACTCTTCTCGACTCTGGGGACAGTCCCAGACTTCAAATGTGAGTGGAACAGAAAAACTAGGTGCTTGAATTGCACACCTCAGCTCTCTGCATGGGCACGATTTCCATCATCCTGCTTTTTGCGAACCTTTCTGATATTCTAGGAAGCAACTTGTTCAGCAATAAGGCTGTGATTTTCTCCCCACGGCTCTTCTAAATCCCTGCTTCTAAGCACATACCATGTGGAAAGCTAATATGCATTATGTAAAGTCCTGTGTTGTTTTTCCCAGACCAGTCAACTTCCATTGCTGGGTGAATGAGGAGATCACCATCCCATGTCTCTTCTCTCTCCATCCATTTGCCTGCCTGCCTGTTGTGATTTTGGCCAGATTGACCAAACAGAATGAGAAATAGCCCCTCCCTCCCCCTCTTCCAAGAGAGGAGACGAAGAGATAAAGAGATTTATGACTTTAGGAAAAAACTAGACTACTTTAATGAAAACATTAATAAATAATGAATTAATAAATAATAAGGGGAAAAAAATTATACAGTATATACAAAACGATATCAAGCTCCCAGAATGATGATCACATCACCAGCAGGCACAGGGAAAAGTCCCAGGCTGGACTTAGTGATGAACAGGAGCTGGATTCTGGATCTGGAGCCAGGAATGCACTGATGGGGATCAAAGGCAGATGAACAGAAAGGGTCCTCCTCAAATGTTAGCCATTAAAGAAAGAGTTGACCCTTTGATCCCTCACCTTTATACTGAGTGTGATGCAGAAGGGATGGTCAGTTTTGGGTCACCTGTCCTGTCTGCTCCTCCCTACAGGTATGACCCCTCTATCCGTTTCAACTTCCTAACCCTCCAATGGGGTAAATAATGAAGTTAACTGACCTTGGTATAGTATAAGCAAGGGACTCTCTGCATACCATTCTTTGGTATAATCAGGTTTTATCATTGTGAGAGTGAAAAGTTTTGAATAATATGCTAATTTCTGAGTTTAGTTAGTTAGAAGAGGCCCAACTAAACAGTAAAATTACTGACCAGAAAATTGGTTCTGTTTTACCTTGAACAAGGACTTTGCCACTGTGCATTTTTCCAAATGATGCCATGCAACTGCAGCTGTGCATCCTTCTCCATTAGAACTGAGGTGTCAGCCTCTAGGTTGCTCAGCTAAAAGGAGAAGTGCTACAGGACCTATCCTCAAGGCATTTGTAGTCTTTTTTTTTGATCTTAAAATTAAGAAAGTGCAAAATACATTCCTGAGTTCAAAGCCGAAAACAATATAAAGAAGGAATCCTTTAGAAATTAAACTTCTCAACCAAAATTTGATACAGCATGCAACTAAAAACACTGCCCCCAAAATAGTGATTAGACCAAATTGCAGTGATTTGATGAACTTCAGTGAAGTTGATGGACTTCAGTGAAGTTGATACTGGTAAATACTGGTTCAGGTTTCCCTCTAAACAGTATGAATACATTAGTCAGAACACTTTGTTGGAAAATAGCTAAACTTTTTTTTTGTATACATGAAATAGGAAACATTAATAAGATTTGGAGATATTGGAGAACTAGATTAAATTAAATCTCTCATAGAAATGTTAGTGCCTGATACGGTCAGGGTTGTGTTCCAGAGTCAGTATCAAATTCAGTACTATACATACATTCCCAAAAGAGGATGTTGATAACTGAAATCAAAGTAATAATAAAGGAACTATACACTTTATTTCTGATTGGGACTACAAATTCTCATCAAATCAGGAGCAAATACAAAAAGAGAAGCTGATCACTTCTATTTTAGGGTTTTTTTGATTTGTATTCAACATGCATATATGGAAAGATGTTTTCTTTTTCAAAAATATGACTCGATTTTGTTGATTGTTGAAAATTAGCTTCATGAATATTTCAGTAAGGAAAAAGCATTTCATCAAGTATTCACTGACTTCACAGAGCTAATACACAATTGACTTAAAATAACTTATGTTTACAAGGCTGTGTTACATGGAAAAAGAGCAACTTGTTTGGTCCAAAGCTGGGTATTATTCATTCCAGGTATCAAAGCAAAAGATCTCCAAGCCTTTTGGACACAGTCAGAGTGAAAAATGTTGCAAAGGGCATTCCTTACTAGGCTGTTTATTTTTACCTGGATCAGGTCCTGAACTTCTGTGACCTGAGTGCCTCTGTTTTGCCTTGCGATTCTGCTTCAGCATTTCAGTGAATGGACTAGACAAATACAGATAAAATTTTGAAAATTTTTATGTATTTAACAATATTGAAATTCAAAATCACATTAATATTTCTGATGATGCATAACCTGTAGCAAGAATTCCTTTGGAAATTACAACTTTATGACTGAGAAACAGAGCAAATTTGGCTAGCAGCTATGATAATTAAGTACAAACATCCCTCTTTGTCCAACTGGCTGGAAGCCCATTTACTAAAAACTGTCACCATTTTTATGTTAATTTGCCAAGCACAAGGTTACAAAAATTCTGTTGGGTGAGTTTGAGTTCATACATCAAATCTAGAAGGCATGCAGATTTCAAAGACAAAGTGTTCTTATTATGTACTTACTACAACTTTGAAGACATATCTAATAAAAGTTATTAGTAACATATGTTTTCTAGGCTTTTTTAAAAAAGCAAGCCACCATCAAATCAACTGGGAAATTCATGCTATAATGGGATTGTTCTGAGTCTTGTTAAAAAAAGGTAAAACTCAAAAATAGTAACATTCCTATGTATAGTTTCTTAATAGCAAATCTAATATTCCCCATTTATACTCCACATTTTCTGAGTGGTAATGAACAGCAGAGTTTCTATGAACATCATCGATAGTATTTTTAGCTGCTATGCTCACAAGTTTAACACTTTGGCTTATTACCTCTTAGATTTTATAGAAGGGAGGACGTTCAAGAAATATTTTGCCTATGTTACAACACATCATGGAAGACCAGGGCACCCTCCACAGATCTGAAGAATTAGCGTAGAGGTAACATTTAGGCTTATGTTTTTGGATTTATGCTGATGAAACTAGATGTAAATACATAAAATTACATTTTAATCATATAAATCGTATTACTGTAAAGTATGGCTATCTCAGGAAACCAGCTGATCTTACTATTTTTGCCATCTTTTAAAAAAGATCAGTCAGGAAAGATATTCCACTGTTGTAGATAACTACAACTATGCCAGTTCTTGCCAGAATCTTTACTAGCTTGAGTGGATAGCAAGAAAAAAATATGTGGGACATACAACACAGACTCTCTGGGTAAACAAATTCAGCTTAAAACCAAGCATTATTTTAGTTCTAAGACACTAGTTTTTGGAACAACCTTAAAGTACAGACAAATGTCCATTCTTGATGAAGGTTATATTGATATCTATATTATAAGTCACATTTGTGTTATACTTACAAAGACATCCATTAAAATGAAGGCCAACTGATCAATTATAAATATTTCATATAGTGTATCTGCAATGCTAGCTTTGTTAAACAAAGCCTGATTCTGCAACTTTTTAAGTGAAGAGTGTACCCTACAGACCTTTACATGGACTATACGGACTTCTAAGCAAACATGTTACCCCAGTTGATTTTTATCTACTGAAGTATTAAATGTTTTCCATATTGGAGCCCTGCAAAGGCCTACTTATTGATTATCATTGGTGTGGCTAACAATTTATCTATTTGAATTCTTATATTTCTGAGATTATATTGTGTCAATTTTTTTTCAGTTTTCATCTTTGACTAAAGCATATGAATGTCTCTTTTTCTAACTGAATTTGAGAATGATTCAGTTATTTCAGAATTATTCCCAGTGCATATTCAGTGCAATGACAAGTAAAATGTGATGTAACATGAGCTCAGCTGGACTCAGTATCAGAGACAAGTAATTACTTCCCTCCTTCCCCTACTGCTCCCCCAAAATAAGGGAGTAGTCATGCAATCACCAGTGACAATACACAACAGAGTCGCAGGCACACAAGCTACCTGAGATGATCAGACTGCTACTATATGTCAGCATAGATTTGCAATTAATTCTAACATGAAGATTTTTCCTACCAAAAGAATGCAATTAAACACTGAAACAGTGCTGATTTGGGATACCATTGACTAGTTTGTGTCATAGAACTCCTTAATGAAAATCAGTTTCCTTCATAGTGAGCCCTAAATGTTATCAATCAAAATCCAGTTGCCTATGGATGTGAACACCCTTTGAAATAATAGGCTATCAGGATAAGTAAGAACACTTCCATTTCTCCATTTCTCAGTGTCAATGGAAAAGCGCTCAAAGCTTTTGGCTGCCTGTTTATGAATTTTAATGAGGCCTGGATTTGTCTCAGAAGAAGGCAGCCTTGGTTTTCAAAGAGATTCAGGCAAGTTAGTACAATATTAGAAAACAGTACAAAAGCATGAGTGATAATATAATAAAGCACTTTGATGAAGCTATGTTGGGGACGCAAAGCTGGCTTATATGAAAAGACGCCTGATGTTTCTCCTTCTAAACTACAAAATTACAAACTTTGGATTTCAGTTTCCAATGTCATTTTTACCTTTTGTTGCTAAATAATTTATAGTATGGAATGAACAGTATAAACAGAGGCTGACTGATATATTTTAGTTTCAGACAGAGTATGATTTGACAGTTTTTAACCATCAGAATTACAGGGCAGACTAAAGTTAATTTTGGCCTTAGAAAATGTTTGCTTACTTGAAGTACTTTAGCGGGGTATTTAAATCCAAAATATTATTTGTCTTTAACAGAACCTAATCCATTAGCAAGGCCTTTGAAGATCCCAGTCTAACCTATACTCTTCGAGTCCCCAGACACATGCACACTCCTCTGTATCACAGCAGTCCTGCCGTGCCTTTGTCCCAAGTATGGTCACAAGTGGAGGGAAAAGCTTCCCTGGTTGTGACCAGGAAGCTATTCCAGCCTATTTCCTCACTATATTTCTTAAATTTCCTGTATTTCCTAACTGTGGGCAGGCATATACATTGTTTTCTTATCTGCAAAATAGAGAATACCATTGGCCATTGTTGCAATACCGGCACAAGTCTTGTTTCTGCAGCATCCTTGATTTCTTCCACAAGCCAGGCTTCAGGGCTCTGTGAAAACTTTAGCTCTGTTATCCTGGGCTCAGAAAGAAACAATCGGTGAATAAAAGGTCAATATTTGCAGAACGGAAAAGGCCAGCTCCCACATAAGATTTCCACAGCCTAATGAGTCATATAGTGAGAAAGATCGTGAACACTGGAAAAATCTGGTTGCTTTAGTTGCATGTTATGGTGGCTACAGAAGGTCAATGTTAAGAGCAAAAATCCAACCCCCAGGTGGCTGCCCTCTGAACAGTGGGTGAGTTACCAAAGACACAGGCCCACCTCATCCTTCATCACAAGAGGCTCCCCTCCATATTGCCATGTCCCTGTCTTTCCCACTGAAAAAAGTGGGGTGGGAGGGTGTCTCCCTTCTGCAGTTCTCACTGATGAAAAGATGGCAATTCTGTAAGATCTAGCAAGCAAGAAGAAAGAAATTGCATGGCAATTCTTATTTTGATGATAGGGAGCAGAGTATAGGGTTGTTAAAATCTCTCAGGAGAGACTTTCATTTGTTCTCTCATCTGAGTTACATAGCACTTGCCGTATTTATCTTCAGGATCTTCACTTTGCTTTCTGAAAGCAGAACCTTAAATGCAACAGCAGATGGAAATCCCAGGTTTGTTGGGAGTCTATGTGAGTTTTCACATGTTCAAGAAAAATTCTCTCAGTTCCTCCTTTGACCATACTGCCAGGAATTTCTAAAAACACTCAGCATTCTGCAGAAATGAATTGGAAACATGTAAACTTGATGCTGCTCTTCTTTCCATGTTGTTATGCTTATTTCCTTCTACATCCTTAATTTATTCACATGTTTACCTACTGGATTGTTTTCTTCTCCAACCTTATTCCATGTTCTCATATTTCTTGTTCATGCCTCCTTCTTATGCAGCTATTCAAAATCGTATCTGTTCTTGTATTTCAACTTTCATGTTCATCCTGCTGCCTCTTCTTTCAAACTGCTAGCTTATACTGAGATCCAGCTCTAAATTATTTTTAATTCTCCTGCACTTATGCTTACTGTCATCTCCTATCTGATCTTTTTATCTTTGTTGCATTTCCCTTATCTCTCTCCTACTCCCCTACTGTCTCTTCTGAAAGACAGAAGAGACAGCATTGTTAACATTACAAATATATAAACAGAACAGCTGCACGTTTGGAAAAGTCAGGTTTTTATAGCCTGAAATGGCAGACTCTAAGCCAAGTTAAGTATTGTCATAGTATCCTTCAAAAAAATGATGGAAGTAGGTGGGAAAAATATGGTTCAGTCCTAAACTCCTAACTCATTACTACTGTATGAGAGGGCATATATTATATTTATCACGCTCATTTAATGAGATCAGTTGAAGGTATAAAGCAAATTTAGGAAGTGACAAATTCATGCAATATAAAAATATTTTATTCTGGCATTTAAACACTGCCACAACCAGAGGAAAAGATTTTCTGCTTTGCAATATGTTAACCATTAGCCTAACACTAGAGTAATTGTTAGCTGACTTTGTTTACTGTCTGCGCAGATGATAACCCCACCTATCCATGAGGGAAGTCATTAACATTTTCCTGAAAGAGGCATAAAATAGTTTGGAAATCTGAAACTTTTACCTGGTTGAGGGCTAGGGCACTGCCACATAGCATATATTTTGATCATTATCAAAAAAGCATGATCTCCCAAATCTCTTCTACCAACTGTAATTGAAAAACATATATACAAGGATTCACCTAAGAACTACAGACTAAGTCATGCAGGTATGAAACATCATAACCATCTACCAAACAGACAAGTGTCAAGTAAAATACACTTTTGGATCTAATCTAGTAAGTAGGTAGATTTTATTCTCCTTTCACTGCTGCTCACTTGCTTCCATAACCATTGATATCTCATGACCTACATTTGGATCCTGTCAGGCAGATTATTTTATGTTCTTTTAACTTAGCTTTTCTTAGAGCAGTTATAGGGTAACTGGCAACTGTGAAGATCTTTGCAGGTTTTGCAACAGTGAGTCTTTATGCACTTAGCAATTTGCCGATTTTTCAGACAGATCACATTGCTTCAGGACATCTAAAGGGTAAGATTTAATTTCTTGATTTTGCAGTGTCCAGACTGTAGATAATAGGCACATGTCTTCCCATTGTAAATTCCCATTACTTAATATATTATCTTGATGCCTGGCAGGCACAGTGATGGGTTTGGGTCCCCTACATACTGGCTTGGGAAGCAACCTGTAAGATTATTACAACCAGTACCTCTGTAATCCAAGCATAAGGAAATGTGTTCTGACTTTAGCCTCCCAGAGACACATTTTGCTGTTCAACAATGTATACTACAAAGCCTCATCTGACAACAGGAATTTATATATTAGGTCAGAAGATCCCCTCCCTAAATGGGTCAGACTGTTGAAATCATCCAGCCAAGCCACATGAAAAGGCTGCAAGCTGGTACATGGGACAACTAAGAGATTTTTGTGTTTATAGGAGAGCCTTTTTGCTCAGAATTACCAGCCTCCTTAACAATGGGAGACAAAAGGACTCCTTAACAATGTAGTAAAGATGATGAAATCAGATGAGAATGTATAGAGGCTATAAAAGAGAGGTTAAAGAGATAGCAATATTTATTAGAAACCATGTCCTTGTGCATCTCAGGGCACCTTAACCAAGGGGAACAATCAAAACATTTAACAAGCATGTGAATTTAGAGCTCAAGTACTCCCTCCGATGTCTGGTGCTATCTTAAAATTGAAGTGGCTTTTATTGCTCAGTAGATGAAAGATTATTAAGCATTGGAATGGGGTTTCCCCCATTAGGGCTGCCTAAGGAAGTGGCTGAGGCACCATCCCTGTATGTATTTAAAAGATGGGTAGACATAGTGCTTAGTGACATGACTTAGTGATGGTTTTTGTTAGAGTTAGGTTTTTGTTAAAGTTAGGTTTTATTAGAGTTGGGCTAGATGATCTTAAAGGTCCCTTCCAACCTAGAAAATTCTATGATTCTATGATGAACAAAATATTTGATATGCAAAATGGCAAATCAGCTTATTGAAATTCCCATGAGATGCAATGCCCATTTTGCTAAGAAGGAAGGGTGCAAAATTTATGTAATGACGACCTTCCATGCCTAAGCCATGGATAGCATTTGTGGTCCCTGGCGTTTAAGGTTAGGCATTCCTGGGTCCCAGGCCCATGATGCGATTTGGAAACTTGTTTCCATTCACAATAGAGTAAGCTGTGACAATCAGCGTTTTCCTGAATGAAGTGCTTGAATAGAAAAACAAACTTTAACCTCATTAGTAGGAATGAACTTCAAAACAGGAAAGCATAAAGCAGTACAAGCCCTAAAGCCACAGTCTGTGTCTTGAGATGGAAGTTATGAACCACAGAAATCCTGTGTCAGCAGATCCCAGGTCATGGCAGGCATGCAGTGAATAAAGAGATTATCAAAACTAGGATGAGCTAAACCCATGACGTACAACTCTGCAAATGATCTTCTATTCAACAGATGCCAGCACAGAGCTTTCAACACCGGGGACAGATGTTTGAAATGCTTAATGGGAGCCCTGCCTCTACACGTTGAACCTGCTCCTGGAGCGTCCACAAGCACTTGGCCCGGCAAGTACAGCGGCAGTTTAATTTTCTACTCCTAGAATTATGACTTTCTGCACAGGCTGTTAGAGATCCTTCTGCTGATCTAGGTGAAATGCTCTGGTTTTATGTTTTGAAATAACTAAGTCTCTAGCAACTGCATGAGTGAGATTTGTTTGTTTTTCATACATAACGAACACAGCAATTATAAGCATTGCAGCTAAAAGTAAACATAAGTATTTGTTACAAATATGTGAATTCACAGACTACTGGTATTCATAAATCCAGTCTTATAGTATATTAGAAGAAAATAATGTATTTAGTGAAGTGATATATATCTTAGTAAAAACACAGTGATTAATATTTCTGGGCACTGCAAACAATCTTAAAAACATCCTCTTCTGTATTGTGGAATGGAATCATCCCATTTTGCAGATGAGAAAATCAAGACTACAGCATCTTGCAAGAAGAATTTGTCATAATTTATATCTGGTCTCTGACACAGAGGAATCTTATTTAAGCCCCTTTCCAGCTGTAATTCAAATTAGCTTGCCACTGCTTCTCATGTACATGATTTTTTCAGGACCTTGAATTAGGAGCAGGAATATTTGAGCTAAAGCCCAAATGATCAACTAGCATAAGTTAGAAGTCTGTTTGACTAGAACAATCAAAATACAAGCAGTTATATGATCATTCTTTTTTTATTTTATGGGAATATGAAAGTATTAAGCACTTCAGACCTCCCTTTCTCAATAATTATCATTAGGGAAATTGTCTAAATGAATAACAACATCAAATCAGTAAACTTTACTGATCTATAAAGTCTGTCATTACTACCAACTGATCTGTTTCTCTTTGTTATATCCATTGCTTTTTCTTTTTTCTTTTTTTTTTTTTTTAAGGATTACTATTTTGTCGGATACATAGAAGTTTTCTAGACAAAGTCCTGGGTCAAGGTTTTGTTCTTTGTCTCAAATTCTGAGGTTCATTCATAGCTTTTTTTTCTTAATTTGGAAAGTCTTATGGCCTGAATTTGAAAAACAAAGACAATACAAACATTGCCCTTGTATTTAGATTAGACAGTGAACTGTCTGTTTAGCTGCCCTGTGGACACTTTAGTTTATGGTATCAATGTTGGTAGGAGAAGAGAGAAACTAGGAAAAATATTTTCCTTTTCATAAGATTTGTACTCTGTACATATGAAAGCCAAATTCTCCATCAAATGAATCTTTGGTCACATTTTCCCCATCATGAGGAGTCACAAATGAAAAGAGTATAGCATGAAAGATAAATGGACAGATTGATATTCTCCATACCTGTATATTAAAATTCACCCACAAAAAGGCTGTAACAGTGGTTAAGAAGAGAAGACACTGCTAGGTCTTGGGGGGTTTGTCTCCAAAAGAAAAGAGTTGGACAAAAAATGCTGGATTTTTCCTACAGATTTTTCTATGGTCTGTCTAGTTTAAAATGTCACTGAAGCTACAAACTGCCTTGGATATAAATAGGAACGTCCAGAAAACCCTCTTCTGGGTATTTGAACAGAGGTGCCTGGGGATCTTGGAATTTATTTAGAGATGATAATATGTGCACAATGAAAGGAATTTTTCAAGCTTTGAAAGATTTTTGCTTCCCACATTTCTCCAGATTTGTGATTCCAAACTGCAGTCATCATTCTTTCTCCACCTCTTAAAAATTGACGTATTTGGCTGATTCACATTCTTTTTTACCCCAACAAAGAAAGAATAAATATAATTGTTCCTGCCTGAAACTTTCATTTTCCCACTAAGCCAGTCCTCAACCCTGTCCAACATGGCAATATTTCAATCTGATAAACATGGCTAAGAAACTTAGATTTTGTGGGATCCCAAGACATTAGAGAATTAGCAAGTGCTCTTCTTGTCTTTTACAGCAGTACTAATAAAATATATAATTGCCAGAGATATTTTTTCCTTCTTTGTAATCAAAGGCAATTGCACATTGTTTACTGTGTGGTCAGTATGAGCCTGAATAATATGAACTATAATCACAAAAGAGCTTTTAGGTGAGTGGGAAATAACAGCCAGGGTTTTTTTTTTTCCCTAAAAAAACAACAACCAAACCCAGGTTCACAACAAACATAATGCTATTTTAGTACATTTCTGGGAATACTTAATAAGAACCATGTAGCACAAGTCAATATTAAAGCTCCATAACAAATTTATACCTTTTAAAAATTCACTGGGATTCAAATCCAAATAAAGGCTGCTAAGTGACAGGGAAATAATAGAATTACTGCTGTGTGCTAGGATACTGGCTATAACAAATAATCATGCCATTCTTGGTTGTCAGTTCCACGGAGGTCCCAGTAGAAATTACTCCTCCTGTGTTCCAAAAGAGAAAAACAAAACCAAAAATATTCCCAAACTTGTTCCCTCTATGCAGGTGTTAAATACTTCCTAAATGGAGTAATGGTCAGGCAATTAAGAGGAACACATACTGCAAAAGATCACCACACTGCCCAAGTTGCAGACAGAAAAACCAGGGGCAATAGGAATGAAGAACCACCCGCTGTAGATCAGGTTTGAGACCATTTAAGGAATCTGAAGGTGCATAAGTCTATGGCACCTGATTAAGTCCCTCCACGAGGCTGGAGGTAGCTGGTGGATGAAGTTGCAAAGCTGTTTACGTTACATTTAAAAAGTCATGGCAGTCTGGTAAAGTTCCCACTGGCTAGAAAAGAGGAAACATGACACACATTTTCAAAAAGATTAAAAAGGAAGACCTGGCGAACTACAGGCCAGTCAGTCTCACCTCTGCGTGTGGCAAGATCATGGAGCATATCCTCCTGAAATCTCTGCTATGGCCCATTGAAGATAAGGAGGTGATTCCTGCTTCAACAGCAGGTGATTGATGACAGCCAACATGGCTTCACCAAAGGCAAATCATGCCTGACAAGTCTGGTGACCTTTTACAATATTGCCAAGGGCAGAGCAACAGACATCATCTACTTAGACTTATGCAAAGTTGTCAACACTGTCCCACACAACATCCTGGTCTCAAAATTGGAAAGTCATGGATTTGATGGATGAATCACTTGGTGGATAAAGAACTGACTAGACGGCTGCACTCAAAGGGTTGCTGTCAATGGTTCAATGTCCAAGTGGCAGCCAGTAACAAATGGTGTTTCTCAGGGGTCAGTACTAGACCAGTGCTGTTTAACATCTTTGTTGGTGACATAGGCAGTGGGATAGAGTGCACCCTCAGCAAACTTGGTGGCATGCTGGTTGACACGCTGGAGGGAAGAGATGCCATCCAGAGAGACCTGGACAGGCTTGTGAGGTAGCCCAAGTGAACTTTATGAAGCTCCATTCCATTGTTCCATTTTATTTCAGTGCAGAAACACACTCAAATTCAGCCAGCTTCATGTGGAGACAATCTTATGTTTGTTTTACAAACTAAGCTGGCCTCCCAGAAAATTGGTTCCAATTAATTAGGTCTACAGTTAGATCTGCAATCTTATTATGGAGAACCATTTTTCTCCTTTCACTTATCCACACTCTTAAAAATTGTGTCCAGACTCATTTTTTTACAGGTCAGTCACTGACAGATCTTTCTCTTAGCCCCTGACAAATGTCACAACACACCTTCCACATTCATTCACAGCCCTTCCTTCTGACTTATCCATTTTTCTCACTGACTACTCTTCACATCTCCTGCAGCTTTCCTTCCTCTGACAGATCAGCCTAAGCTGTTCTTGCTTCTCTGTATCACCCATAGCCCATCCTCTCCCCATTCATTTCTGGGGCTAACTGCTGTCTCCATGCAGCCAGCTTCACCAGTCATCACTTTTCGAGCCAGCACCATCCAGCTTTTCCAGGCACTCTCTGAGATATGGAAGAAGTATCCAGGGAAGGGTCAGCAACTACCTCTTCAGTGAGGATACTTGGTGAAATATTTAGGGTGGTTGTGTCCCTGCCACAGTTGTCAATGTTGTTTCATCAGTACTTTCTTTTCCAGAGACTTCTGACTTTCAAGAAGCACTCAGTATTGTCATTGCAATATCCTGCAAAATCTCTCTATGTTGTGCTGGTACAGTGGCTTTTGGCTGGTGGATGTCTCCAGACCCCTAAAACTCGTATTGTTGGCATTACTGTATTAACAATGAACCAGAACAAGGGTGGCAATAATCCATGGAGTTCAGACATGACCTTTTAAAAATTCCAACTTTTTATTTCCTTTGGTCTTATTTACTCTTTAGCATCAAAGAAAGATGTTTTTTAAACCTGCTGACATTACAGTCATGAGAGAGAACTTATGAAAATCACTATTGGTGTACATGCTGTACAAAGTACTCTAAGCATGGTATTTGCATAGTTCTTTGCAGTGACTGGATGAGCAAAGACATAATGTATAAAATCTCCCATAAACAAGAATTTTGGTCAAGGAGTTACATGGTGAAAGCATGAAACAGTTTTAACATAAAATGAAAAAAGAACATGACTGATTAATATTTGGAAGTGAAACATACTGCTGTATGGCTGAGGGGAGACCTCATCATGCTTTATATCTACCTGAAGGGAGGTGTGTAGAGAGGCAGGGGTCAGTCTCGTCTCACAAGAGATAAGACAAGGGTCAATGGCCTCAAGTTGCACCGGGGGGTTTAGATTGGATATTAGGAAATATTTCTTCATTGGGCATTGGAATAGGCTGCCCACGGAAGTGGTTGAGGCACCATCCCTGGAGGTGTTCAAAAGACGGGTTGACGTAGTCCTTAGGAATAAGGTTTAGTGATTTTTGTCAGGGTTAGGTTGATGGTTGGACTAGATGATCTTTAAGGTCCCTTCCAACCTAGACCATTCTATGATTCTATGATTCTGTATGCCTAGGCCACCTCTTCGACACACAGGCATTAAGAGGGCAGAACAGCATCTAGTTAGAAGGAAACCAAGCAATAAAGGTGCAAAATGAGAAAAAGCATCTTTACAGACCCTTAGCATCCAGAAATTACTAGAAACCCAGGAAGTCAGTCAGCATACCTCCACAGACAAACAGCATTTTGTAGTTTGATGTTAATTATCGCTTCCTTTATACTAAATACTACCTCAGTGATCCTGTTGCTCTTCAAAGGAAATGTGAATATGTAAAAGTTTTGCATTCTTGCTAACATTAATATTTTATAAACACATTAAAGTCTGAACACATTTTTAAAAATTCAAGTATAACTAAGATGTGGAAAAGCAGATCGTACATATTAAAATGCAATATGTATTGCATATGCTAAAGTCCCTGCATCTATCCAGGTACATAACTAGAAACCAACATTTTGTCAGAAATGCTTTGACTAAGCATATGCATCCTAGGTTTTAATATTTTGTGGTGTAGTTTTTTACCCTTTAGGTTTTGGTGTGTGAATTTCATTTTCAAAATAAATGTTTGTGGATTAGTTTTCATCCGCAGACTACAATTTAGCACATGGATGAAAATGAGAGAGACTTAAATCTAATTTACACTATAAAATGCTGTATGTACTGAAGTACAGCTGGGCTGCACAGGCATGGATTTCATTGATTGTTGCAAATATTTTGAACTATTTGAGCATTTCCAAAAGCAGTGAATATAACACATACTTTTTCTTTATGAAATCATATTTTGGTTTTTTTCAGCATTCCATGTTAAAGGATGAAAGCTAGAAAAATCTCTTTTAAAACACAGCCTGTCTTGCCTCACCCAGAAAAACATTTCTTCCCTTTTCGAACCAATTTGTGTTGAAATTAGCAGCCTGATTGGATTTACTTTTTTATACACACCATATATCAAGGCAATTCTGAGATGAATTTAATGTTCCATAATCCTGTCGAGAAATGTTTTTATCACGAGATAATAATTGTCCCCTTGAAATTCAAATCTATATCACATAACTGACACATTAACTCTAGAATGGTAAGAGGATATGGGGAAATATTTTCAGCTGCTATAAATTGTACATGGCCATGCCTTTGAAACACTTAGCACACATGGATTGCTGATACATTTTCTGAAGGGGATAGGCTTTGTAGAATGATTGTTTCCATAAAGAGATATATTGTACGTTTCTACCTGCACTTTCTATAGTACACACAGTAATATCAGGGAAAGTTAAACACATTGTAAAGAAAGCAGACCATATAAAATAAATTGAGACTGTATTTTAATCACATTTTACACCAGCAATGACACTGCTTTATCAAGAACACAGAGCACAAATATTTTCTAATTTGTCTCTTGAGTTGAAGATGATATGACTGGAAAAAATGCTTATATTACTAAAATTTCAACTGAATAGTTTGTGTGATTCATGCCATTCTATTCAAAGTATAATTTTAGTCTACTTTCACTTACCCTTGTAAATCTTTTCCAGAGAATCTTAAGGAAGTCTAAAGGGAGGGAAAAGATTGGAGGTGAAAAATATGATTATCTTTGGCCTTACTGTATCTAAAAAGGCACCAAAACACCTTATTGAGATTATAGTCCATATCCAGTAAGCAATGGGCTACTATGCAATTCAGCAAGACATTAGGTGTCTAAATTGTGATCCTGAGAGCCTTTGCTGTCCAGGTCCACTATGTGTTCCTTAGTGACTTTGAGGGTACCTCTGCAAAGCACTGAGCTGCTTGTTACAGGGAGTGACCAGGCCACAGGAGCAGGGACCATGGTCAAGATGGCACTGGGCTTTGTGTCTCTTCTCTCAGCAGTGGATGGCCTTCTGTCGCTTGTAGCATCACTGGACTGTGCAGCCCTGATCTGGGCTTGAGCTAGGCCCCAGAAGTGCTCCCCTAAAAGAAGACCACAGCTCAATTTTCTCACAGATTGAATGAGTGTATGTATCCCCAAAAGAATATACTAAAACACATAGAACCAGCCAGCTCCAGACCATGGTCACTAAAGGAAAAGTTTTTATGGTGTGATAACAAATAACCCATCTCTCAGTAGTTAGGACAAGGGGCAATGGCCCAAGCTATGCTTATCTCCTCTAAGGCACATACCTGACACCACCAGTCAGAAGACTAAGGATGTGCCTGTCATGTTACTGGCTCATCACATTCCCTTGTACATGTATGCACACCTCTCAGCAGTTGAGCCACTGACCATTTCAACGTATTTTCTTGTCATCAGGATTTATTAAGGAAGGGAAAGTTAAATATTTCCAGCTTCTCATATTTTGAAAACTAGGGCCAAATCCTAAGCTGTGTAAACTTATCACTTGATCATCTTTACGCTTAAAGAATCACCGAGTGAACTATCATCATGATCTTTACCCTTATTCTGTGTTAGATCCTGCCTTTGTTTCACATAACATCAGTCCACTCTCTGAGGAAGGAGTCATTCTTGCTTGTACTCATGCTCTGGATGGTATATAGACATTAAAACAGACCTTATGCTAACTAAAGATGTTTTTACAGCTATTACATATTAGAGATTTCGTATATATTCAGCACATTTTTGAAGATCCTTTTTGTGAACTTACTTTGTCAAGCAACTGAAATCAGTATGATGCGACTTGTTTATAAAACTTACACCTATGATATTTTAAAATTACTTGTGTGTCATGGCCAAAAAGAGCATATGGAAACAGAAACAGCATCATTACCTTCCCTAAAGCAAATGTTTCTGTTGAAATGCTCTGCCAGAGCTTTCCTACAGGCTTTCCTACATATGTCTTTTGAGCCTTGGCTCCTCTGCTGATGTCCTTTAAGCATAAAGGTAGATAAGTTATTAATATTAGTGGCAGATATGTACGGTGAGCTTTCTTGTGTGTAGTAGGGTAGGATTGCCTTCTCTGCTCTAAGCCTGGTCTGGTGGTGCCTTTAGCAAGGCATTGTAATTACCATTACCTTTTCCCTTGTTGCCTTAGCCATGGGATCCCATTCATGAACAGGCTGAAAACAGACTTTTCAAAATGCAACAGCTTTTAAAATCATGGATATTTAAAGTATTTGCAACATGGAGAAAAGTTATACCATACATCTAAACCTGCACTTTCAAAGTCAATTCTGAATAAACCAAACTTTTCTAGAACATGTGGATGACCAGCCTGTAACCTTGAGCTTCTACCTCATCAGATAGATATATAGGTATGGACAATTGCTCCCAAAACATTAAGTATATAAAATAGAAAATACCTATTCCAAGCCATTCAATAGATTTGAAGAGGTCTATTTAGAAATCAAATGTTTTCTCATCCATGCAGAAAATAATCTCCTGTGAACAACCATATATTAAAAGGATGATATGTTCATCATTTTAGGAGACCATTTGAAATTCCACTTCTTAGTAGACTCAGAGTATCTTTTGCTTTGTTTTGAATGAATAAAGTCCAGTTTGCCATGACAAGATAAACTCTGTGCCTATTACAGGTTATTCTTACATATTGCTCTCCTGAGTCTCTTTTAGCAGGCCAGAGTCAGGATGTATCATAAGTACTCATCTGGAGCTAACAGTATGCTTATGGTACTAGACAGTCTTTAAGTACTTGTTGATTGACTGGATCACTTCTGCCAAGTACACTGTATCTTTGCAGAGAAAAATCACCTGTTGCAGCAACTCAAGCCTCTTTCTCTTTCTACCCTCCTTCTCTCCTATTTAGACACTGATTTTAACAGATGTTAGAAGAAAATAACTTTGAGACTTCTATTCTTAAAAGATGGCAAAAAATGGCCAACAGATTCAAAGTTCTCAAGCAAAAGGGAAGACAGTCAGATAAGCAGAGATCGCATAATCATAATTTCCTCAGGAAACCATGTTAAAAACAGATTCCTCAGTCCTTAGATAGAATAATTATAGTCATACTACATAAAATACTTTTTCATTTAGCATTAAGTCACTGAATACAGATAACCTTTGGAATTTAAAGTGGATAACGCCCTTTTTTTGTCATTTAGAAAAGAATTAAAGCTGAGGCAATTAAGAATCATTAAAGTAAATGATTCATGGAGACACAGTTTTCAAATCTGAATGCCTAGGGTAGCAAGATTTCTACATTTAGATCTTGAACAAATATGCTAGAGGATATTTGTCACATACCCAAGTATTCTGCTGGAAATTCCAAAAAACAGATATAGTCTCCTTACTTTACACAAAAAAGTTTGAAAACCAAAGTAGTAACACATATATATTGGGTTTTTTATTGCATAAATTATCAACTTGAGGGTCTGATATTTGTCGAGGTAGGAATGATTATACTATCTGCCCATGATGATGCTCATAAGAGCTCAGACAGGGCATATCAGAATTTTTATATGATCACAAGCAGTGGAGATGTATTGAATCATTATTCCCTGTTCAAAAACTTCATGTGAAGTGTGTAGATGTCAATTTCAAAGAAAATTTCTTCATACATATATGAGTTCAGGGACTGAATTTCTTGCCATGGTGTGATGTTATCGCACAAACTGACAAAGGGACACACCAATGATCTGCAAACTACAAATCATTGGAAGCCAAAGGATAGTCCGTAAAATTATCTCTGGAAAAGTATGTTGGGCATCTGCTGCTGACCACTATTATGTTTCTTCAGTTTATAAAGAAACAGGTTTTTATTCAGGCAAGTGTCATATACCTGTCAGGCATCATGAAGCCTTAGACACAGGAGTAAAGTCCCCTCCCTGCTTTCATGCCCTGTAGTCAAAGTACAGGCAACTGCACTGAGGTAGCTATTTGTTATTATCACGTGGAAAACATTTGGACCATTGCCATTGTCCTAATGTCACATTTTAGTAAACAAGAACAGTTAGGGGAAAAGGAACTTTTAGGCTTGAAATAATTCTTATGTTCTTTCAAGCTGAGTTCTCAGCCTATGAAAGAGCGTCTTCCTGACATACTGGGACCTGGTACGTAAAATGATGAAAATAAACCACAGTATATTTCAACATTACTTTTAATTAGCTGTTTTGTAAGAAAGGAATATTTTATTTTTTTATTTATTTTCATATTTGATATTACCAAGCTAATATCTAAGGTGACACTTACATAAAAATACTTAGAATTTACTCATTTAAAAGCCTAAATCTTATCTAGGGTTCATTAGTTTATCTAAAAGCTGGCCTGCATGATAAGTACATCTAGTGAAAGCACTTACACTTGTTGAAAAAGGTATGCAACTTCATGATTTCCTCAAGCCTCTCTAATTTTGGTCATTCAAATATACATGAAATTCAGATCATATGAAATAATTTTAAACATTATCTAATACAAAATTTCTTGCAAGTTTACATTCAGAAAGGAAGATTTTATGTATTGTAAAATCAAAAAAATATCAAGAGAATATCAGAATTGGGAGTAGACCACACAGAGAATTGCAAATTAAAACACAAAACCTTTAAGCTCACTAAAGCTTCCCTTTTTCAAGAAAGAAAAAATATTTGTTTGCTGACAAAGTTTTAAAGACCAAATTGTGGAACCAGACAGCTCCTGTAACCAGACTGGGATGGTGAGAAACTCTTCTGTCAATACAGAGAAAACACTGTCTTCAGTTATTCAACTAATTCATACTACTCATAACCTCAATAAGATATAAAAAAAGGCAATACTAAAGCTTAGAATGTCTGTTCCTATGAAACTATGCTGAGGAACCTGAGATCTATCAGCTGTAGAAAGACCTGGTGATCAGAAACAATCCTTTCAATTCTGTTTCTGTAGATAATGCTTTCTTGCTTGACTAGATACATTTATTTAGTATCTAAAATATATTTTTGCTTTGAAAAATGAATTACATATCCAATATATTACAGTGATATTTGTTAATAAAAATACTATTAAAATGTTATTTGTGTTCATTTTAATTGAATTTTAGTTCTATTCAAAAGCAAGCAAACGTTAATGGTAAAGAAAAGAATAATCACATAGTGAGCTAGAATGGTATCATTGACCATTTTTAACATAATAAACTACAAACTGCTTAAATAAACGTGTCCAGGTATATTTCAGGATTTTTGCTAGTCTTACATGTAAGACTTATAATGCTAAGTTCATTAATTTGATAATCCAAATGTTTTGTTTCTTACTAAGCAATCACAATTTAATGTTCTTTAAGAAACTAAAATTACAATTACAAAAAAAAATTATATTGAGTTTGCCTGCTTGTTAATGTAAACCAACCTGGCATAAAAATTTGCCTTTGACTGCCTTAAAGTCTTGCAAGAGCAACCTTTTCTTTTGCAAAGGAAAATTCTAATTTCAGAGAAGCTAGATCATGCAGGTTTGTTGCTCTGTAGGTACAACAAAATTATTTTGAACTTCCTGTGCCTTAGACTGACCTAAAATAGAACTGCTATTTAGTAGGTTTTCTGATAACTGACTCTTTTTCTGATAACTGACTCTTTATAGATGAATCATACCATGATGCTGGAAACTTTAGAATTATATCAATGACTCTGCACCATGCATTGTACATAACCTGCATACTAAGAGAGAAGAATAAAAGTGGAAAGGAATCCTTTTTGCAGTTGCTGAAACTCACCTTAACTCATTATATCCATTGCATTATATCCATTAACTGAGACTCACCTTAACTCATTATATCCATTGCATTATATCCATTGCCTGACTTGCTTAGAAGAAGATGTAAAACAAGCAGCATCCTACAATACATACATTACTTGCTGTTACTGCTTGGTTTCCCATGAAATGCTAAAATAACAACTAAATATCCTGACGCATGCAGCTGAAAAAACAGCAGAAGAAAATATTCTGAGATAGATTTGGATTTGTAGCTTACAAGACATTTAAAAGATGCAAGACAAAGTTTTGATTGTGTGAGAAAATGCAAGTGAAGTATGTAAACAAAATTGGTGTTTCAGATTTTCAGAGACAATCAGCAGTTTGAGCTCCCATTTAGTTCATCTATAAGATTATACAAAATAGTCTGTTTGTAAAATCTACAGCCTTGAAAGAAAGGTCTCTTGTGATCTCTCATAAAAGAGTCTTGGCAGATAAATGTGACTAACGCAAAAGACATCTTTCTTTCTTGAAAGTAAGTGCCATAAGCCCAATTGGTTTTCCAAACACATTGTTGTAAGCACTTTGTTCTAAGAGGATTAAACTATCACCTACAGCATTTTTAATGTTCTTTTTTCCTTAAAGTGTATTTATATTTGGCAGCTTTCATCCAAGTTGTTCCAAATTGCCTTCTGAAGCAATGAGAAGCACTTGATGCAAATAGGAATATCAAATAATACACAGAAAAGACGACAATGTCCGGGAACAGAGAAAAGAAGTCTAGTCTGTTCCAAACTGGAATTTTGTTTTCTTTCTAGCTAAAGAGAGAAAAGTCCTGCTTCACGTTTTGCCTAAACTGGAGCTGGTGTTTCTAGGTGTGCAATTATCTGCCTAAAATGCACAGTGTGGAAGTACATATATATATATATAAATATGCATATAAATGTCAGCACAGACACAGACACTTATGTACAGTATATTAGTGTGCAGATATATCTGCTTCCTACTGAGTGTAGTTTATGGTTTACTGCTTCGAAAATTTTCATTTTCACTCTTACTTCCACATTGTTATTTAAGGAACAGAAGTCATAGTCTTTGCAGCACAGAAAGAATGATGCAGAGTGCAGAGACTCTGAAACTCAAGAGTTGGTTTCCTCTTGCTATCATTAAAAAACGTGTCATTAATTAAAGGGCTAGGGAGTTGTTGGAATGTGTACTAGCTATGCAGACCCTAGATACAAATTCCTTTTCCCACCTTCAAACACTCTACCCTTGGATCCTTTTCTGTAAAGGGGAACTGCAGACTGGAAATTGAAGTGTATGATGTCTCACCAAGGGAAGACCATGTGTAAATACAAGAGACCTGGGCCTGGGTGAGAGAGGCATCAATTTTTACCTCCTCCTCTCTTGATATTGCATAACTCCATAGGGCTTGGGGAGCAGCAGAAGAGCTATAGTGCAGGTAGTGCTCAGGATGCCAAGGCTGTGGCATGGGTGCCAGAGATTGTGGGCTAATGTGCCTCTAAAACCTCTTCTCACACAATGCCTGAAGCTATGGGTTGACCTCCATATTGTGATATGACACTGAGATTAAAGACAGAGGGTGTTAGAGAGTCATCTGGGCAGAAACCAGGTCAGCCCACAACTTGCCACCACCACAATTAAGGTTCCTTTCTCATAGGATGGGCCAACACTCAAACCAGAGTCATTCCCAAGGCTTTAATCTTCATTGTACTAGCTGATAAAACTAAAAGAAAAGTGTTAAGTGACTTGCCTAACAGATCTTAAATATAATTTAACACAAAGAGTGCTTGAATATTTAACTTTGATTGATTGATACCTTTCCTGGAGCAGATGGAGAAAAATTCAGTTCAGAATAGACTTTCTGTTGGAGATCCCAAGTGGGCTGCAGGAGACAGATGTCAGTCTCTGGGTCACAACAAGCAGAGGAGGAACTTGATCCCGGGGGGAGCAGGTGTCAGTATTGCTGTCCATTATATCAGAAAGTGAAAGAGCACAGGGGAATTCAGTTTTGTCCTGATGCAGGGGGAAAGGCCTGCGAAGACCAAAGCTTTACTTCCCTCTGCCCTGCTGAGGACATTCTCCTCAGTGAGAGCACTATGACCCAGCCCTTTCTCCCTGCCATGTCTGCTCTCAGACTTTGGAATATTTTTAATTTATTTCATATGATTCCATATTGGAACACAGTAGAATGTTACTGCCTAATTTACTTTTATAAACCCTTATTTAAGGGCAGATAGAGAGACTGGATAACAGGTTATGTTCAGAACTGCCTTGAGCCCAGGATATTCCGTACCCAGCCAAAACAACACCCAGCTTTTACAATCTGCATCTGTGAAATACATATAGAATGAACGCAGCTAGTATGTGCTTATTTATAGAGTTGCTTCAAAAGAAAATACTTCTAATAGAATGAACCCTGAGTACTAGATAAGACAAGTAAGATTTCCCCAATGAGTACTTTCAATCTTTGTTTACAACATAAAAAAAAGTAATCTGAGACTCAATTATTTATCTGCCCATTATTTATTCATTCACCTAGTAGTATCTCAGTAAACTAACATGTGGTTTGGCTGCTCAGTTTCCCCTAAGGATTCTGGCCAAACACTCCTGCACAAAGGAAAGCTGGGGAGTATTTTCATTTGAAAACACAAGGGAAACAGCCATATCTTTTCAAATCTCTTGCATTACAACTTTAAATGGTGATGGACATATTCCAGACAGTCTGGTTCAAGTTTGGTTGAAGTCTTCAAATGCCTGGAGACTTCTGAAGTATCATTGTACTTTATTGTACCCCTGAAAGCAGCTCCCAGAAAACCTCCTTGTCTCTGAAATACACTGATAATGTATATATGATTACACATTCAAAATATAGAGTAGAAATGAATATAGGCTTGCGCACACACACAAACACACACACACAAAACCCCTGTGCCACTGTAATCTGAACTAATCTATTTGAGGTTATTGTTACTCTCAGAAAGCAACTCCAGCAGTCTTTCTCGGTCTTGCCTTGAGTTCCCCTTTCTTGCTTTTTACCTCAGAGTCACAGCTCCTACCCTAACTACACAAAACCTGCTGCTTTTAGCTCACATAATTTCCCTATTGCTTGTTTCTCTTTAATGTAATCAATGTAGGGGTCTGAGGGGCAGCAACATACTTCTTTACTAAAAACGAGAGATACCAAGAGGCACAAAACTCAAAATGGGTTGAGTAGTGTATCAAAAAACAATTTGGTGGAAGAATGAGATTTGGAGTGGAACTGAGTTGTGCTCAACCACTCACTTGGGTAATCCATATTTTAAACAGAGTTGGTATACTCTAAGGACTGCTATGGTTCACTAAGGCTATATTATCTGGATAACTAGAAGCTCTGAAGCATTAGAAAACTGCACCATTCGGTGTAGTCTGTAATAAATTTTGTCTACTAAATGAGATATAAAAATCAGGTAAAAAGATTATAAATTTGGTTTAGAAATTGAAGCCTTTGCAACACTGAAATGTAGAGCAAGAAAGACTACTCTATGATAAAGTGGTTTAACTATGACTCTGTAGAGTATGGCTTTAAAAAAATTGATTTTCTCAAGTCATCATCTTCACAAGAGGATACAATAAATATGGTGTGAAGGCACACCAAAGGAGTTGTTTTCATTTATAGCAAGATGAATTAATCCATCTCCATTTATTGTGACCCCTGTTACTTCACTCCCCCATCCCAAGGATGATTTGTAAAGTTCTTTAAGATCTCAGGAGGCAGGGTAAAGCACCCAAGTCCGAAGAACTACATTATAACACTGCATTGAGAATGAAGTTCACTCCAACTACAATTTAAATCAAAATGAAGCACTGAGTCCCATTCGTGGGGCAAGAAGATTTTGCCTTGTTTTTTTGTCCAAGGCTCCAATTTACTTTATTGTATATTTGTCATAACAAAAGGGCTATGCGTAAAAAATTCAAAGAATTTCAGGTTTTGTAATAAGGCAAAGCCTCTCTAATGACTCTGTAATTAAGGTACTGTAATTCAAGAATATAAAAGATGTAGAGTTCTCAATAAACTGAAACACTTCACTGCACTTGCTTTGGTTCAGACATGTTCTGCATTCCCTTTCTCAGTAATCCTCTTTAGACAGGCAATTTACCTAAAACTAGCGTAATTGTGCATATTTGTAATAACGCACGTGGTAATGTGTCTCACTGAAACAGCTGCATATGACTTAAATTTTCTCATGTCAAACAAAAAAACCCACAACTGACCAACAATAAACAAATTGTGGCACTTCAGGACTCTAAGTCTTTATATCCTATTCATCCACCTCACAACATGACATCCACTTCCCAATGTGACATCATAGTGGTCAATCATAAGTGATGACAAAATTAATTCCTAGAGAGACAGAAACACTTTTGCTATGAGCTGACTTACTTCTATACTTCTATAAGAACCTCTACTGGTAGTATCAGTGGTGTCAAGGATACTTAGATGGCTCAGTTGCAAAACAATTTAAAAACTATAATATCTGTTTTCTGGAAAAACAAAAAAATCTCATTCCTCCCACCCCACTTCTGTTCTTGTGCTTGCACTACTCTTAGCCCTGCAAAGCAAGGTCATAAAAACCTCCATCAGCCATTTGCCCGGTCTTGCTCCAGTTGCTCTGGAGTAGAACTAAACAAACCACCACAAAACTCAAGAACTCTAAATCACAAACTGTGAACATCTTAACGTCTTGGGTCGCATTCAGGCTCTGCAATCAGCAGGAATGGGAAAGAAGGAAATAACTCACTACTGGATAGTTGAGGCATAGATGA
Source organism: Scolopax mira (assembly GCA_004320125.1). Taxonomy (NCBI): domain Eukaryota; kingdom Metazoa; phylum Chordata; class Aves; order Charadriiformes; family Scolopacidae; genus Scolopax; species Scolopax mira. The sequence continues at coordinate 30,819 of BJBW01005867.1, read as the reverse complement.
GATGAAGGTTGATTTCCTCCATTGACAGCGTGGCTATTTTAAATAGGAAGAACAATTGCAATAAAAATATTCACTGTTTAGTGTTTTCTGTAAGAAAAGAAAGTGCTTTCACAGTCTGAAAAATGCAGAGTTGGACACCAATGTGCCAGGTACTGACAGATGCAAATAGCCTGTTGATGACACATCTCTAAAGACAGGCCTGGGACTGGCTAGTTCACTTTAGAAAGATGGGAGAAAGCTTGATGAATACTTACTGGTATCTCTCATAGATGCTCTTTAGTCCATGTTTATGTGTTTACCGGTTGTAAACAGTACTCTTATAATATTTTCTATTACTTCTTCAAAAAATTCCTGATTGACAGGATATACTGTGGCATTTCAAGATACACAATTATGAAGGTATCATTTAGTGGAACTTGCAGAAAATTCAGATTGAAAATGCTGCCACCTATCCTTTTCCTTTTATCTATTTATATGTTTTTTCATAACCTCACTGTGCTTAATATTTCAGTGGAATTCACCACGGATGTGTTATAAATTTTAGTGTCTTGGCCACATGTATAGGGATTAGGTTGAGAGGGGCTTTCTAGATGTGGTTTGCCAATTGAACATTATGTGTCCATTGCAGCACTAAGTGCCTCAAAGATGTCTTTATACTTTAATTCATGTGAGTTCCATGAATATTTATGTATATTTGTTAAAAAATTCAGCTACAGTTATACTGTTCTATGTCTCCTAGTCAACAACTAAGAAGAAATGTTTCCATTGCCACATGTTTAACTCTCAGTTATAATGTACAATAACAAATTTGAAACCTTCATCTGGGAACATTATATTATAATTGCTTAGTAGGCTATTAGGGCGTATCTGTCTGTCAGCATCAAAATACAGAAAACACTGTTATGGGAAGAGAACGATTGATTTCTTGTGCCATCTCGTGGAAAAATTATTAATTGCAAGACAATTTCACACAGTTATGTATAAGCAGAAATGTCAGAAACATGGTCTAAGCCAGCTTTGTTTCCTACACAAAAACTCTGTTGCCTGTAAAGTAGTGACCTGATTTGTTAAGATCTAATAGTCAAATACTAGTCTCTAAAATCAGTGGCTTATCTTTCTGTATGCTTTGTGGATTGTGCAGTCTCCATCATAAATCACTGATTTATTTTCCTTGCTTCAAACTATTTTTAAATCTTCCTTTGTATTCATATTTAAACAGAAAGATAATATTCTTCTTTTAAAATTAGTTGCATAACAGTATTATTTATTCTTACCTGGACTGCTGGTTGGAATTTGGCTTTTTTCAGCACTTTTTGCAAATGGCAAACTAACAATAAACATTCACTTAATTGATTGCTTGATTAAACTTATTAAAATGTAAATTAAAATCCCCCCCAAATTACAATAATTTTTAAAAAGAACATATTACCAAAATGATGCAAGATCAGATTTAGCTTTTTCCATTATCCAATATAATGTTGATTGAGTATAATTGGAAAATGAGCAAACAGAAAAAAACGCAAAAATAACTTTTGCCGTAGAAATTTAAACAAGACTGTGTTGTCTCCCACAGAGCTCTGAAGAAGATATATAGTATTATTTTGCAAGGGGTTTAGGTCACCTTTGTCTTCTAAGTCTATTTTCAGTCCATCAGAATTTGAAATACAAGCTAAATCTTCTTTCTGTCCTCTCCCCTCCAGTCACATGATATCCCATCTGCAGCTATCTAAATCCCATAGCTTTAATCTATAGACACTTGCTAAACTACATTCACAGAAGAACATGATGGTAAGCCTTAGGAAACCCCATCAAGTGTGGTGGAATAAAAACAATGCTTGAGGATTTAACCATAGAGGTCTTTTAACATTAACGTGAGTCAATAACATTAATCTCTATATTCCAATTTGAAACTACATGTGTGAGGGTTTGAATTATTTCCTTTTATTTGTAGTTACCCTTTATAATGCTTCAGCATATAATGCTGGTAATGCTTCAGCATATGAATACTACCAAACAAGATGACAACAGAGCTCAGCATCATTTGTTCATTATAAAATGAACTAGGATCAGCTGGATGCAATGTAATCTAGCAAATGTTTGAGGGACTGCTCCATCTTGCTCTCTCTTCCCCATCTCTTACCTCAGGAAAAATATGCCCTTTTGCTTTATTTCTGATTCTTTCTAGACCAGATGTTGATCTCTTATGCTCCTATATGACATATTTCAGCTGGTCAAGGGTCCTCCATGGACAATGTCAAGACCAACAAATTGAGCAATTATTTAAATAAAAGCTACTTGACATAGCAAGCTACTGTGCTAACATACTGCTGCACCAGCCTTCAAAGTCTACTATTTAAATTCTTCTGACCTATTAAATGCTCCTCCTTCTTCGCTGCCATTGCAATATTTTTCTGCTATAAAGCATGCTGAAGCTGTCAGAGGGATGTCGGTGCTTGTGAAGGAGAGCAGTTACTCTTTTGGCTGTGTCAAGATCTCATCAGATGTGGGTCAATCACAACATGAAGAAACACAGAAGCATCTACTGTTTGTGGAAAAACTATAGCTCCGCACAACCCTTTGATACAGCTCCAAGCCCTAAATTGGTGGCATAGAAGCCTTGCCTGTCCTTCTTCTTGGCCACTTTTCTTTACCCACTGCTGTGGGTGGGACTCACATAAGAGACAAGATGCAGCCCCAGCGCTGTATTACCCTGGTCTGAAGCATGCCATGCAGTAGGAAATTGTATACAGCCTTAAGTTCCTGGGTGGCTATTCTTACTGCCTTTGCTGCGTGCCCTGATTTCTAGTGGCCTTGCAACCTCAATAGCAAGGTTGTAAATAGCGAGGTGTTGAATTATGATCTCTCCATACAGGTCTAATACATGTCATGCTGATGCGAGAGCTACCATGAACCGGTTTTATTATGACACAAATATTTTGCTTCTGAATGTGGGACACAGCTTATATACCACTCTTCATAACATAAGCCTATGGAAAAATTGCTCCAGTACAATCTTTCACACCATTATCAAAACTGGATCAGTTATAGGTGTTTGCTGTTGACATTTGTTTAACAGGAGCAGAACTGAAGTCACATTTCAGCCACAGAGAAATTAATGAGACTATAAAATTTAAGTACTGACAAAGTAGAAACAATTATGCTCGGCTTCCTTTCAGAACATGTAATGTATGTTCTTTTGTAACAAGAATTCTTGTAAGACCATTTTCCCATTTGCTTTTTGCTGTTACTCTATATCTGCTGCAAATAGCATTGTTTTATTGGTCAAAATCTTCCACTTAGTATTAAATTACAATAGTATAAACTGGTGACAAAATTTTACACCTCCTATCTCATCAAGTAACTTTCCTGCCTTGCCTCAGAACCAGTCCCCAGATCTGTACATGCTAATGATGCCTAAGACACCTCTTCCATTCCAGCACCACTTCCAGATCCATTCTCTCTGCTGTGTGGATTTGGACAGCTTATAGATTGGGTAACACAAGTAAACATCTAGAGTTTCTTGTGTTCCTAACCTTAAGCATGCAAGAACACTAATCCCTGAAAATTACAAGATTTGAACAAATAAAATTAAGTGAAAAGAACTTTAATCTTGGTTTTGAGACTTTGAAGTTCTGTTGAATCTTGTTTTGCAGGTTGTCTTTGAAGGATAAGTACTGATAAAATTTGCCACCTTCAGGTGTGGGGTTTCGGAATTCTGCTGTGTATTATGTGTGTGACATGGTAATGCTCTAGCTCCTTCACCCCATTAAAAATTAAATCTAAGTACCCTAAACATAGATAAGTTAATAAAGATTTCTGAGGCCAGGCCAAGTCAGAGGACATTGTGGTAACAATGTTAATGGAGCCATATTCAAGGAATTGAAGTACATAATCAATGTAATAATGATCCTGCAAGACAAACTGGATGATTAATAACATGTAAATAGACATGTTTACAGCTTTCTGATTATGTCATTAGTAATAGTTGTGTAACTCCAATGCCGTCAGAGGGAACATACATACAGACCTAAATGGAAATTGCCAGAGTGTCTTATTCATAGGGAAAAACGGAAGGAGAGCTGTGTCACACCCTCCCAGCTGTGTTGACTCTGGAAGGTTAACAGAAATGGAAGGTAGTACAAACTTAATTTTGCCATTGGAAAACCTGCCAGTTTGCATATTCATATTTCACAGTATAGCTAATGCTTAACTTTTCTTCTCTACCTTCTCACTTGCTGTCAGATATTTTCTTTTCAATACATTTTTGCGTTGATTCTTGGCATGCTTTATTTCTCTTATTTAATCTCCTTGTACATAAATCAGTGGTGGTGTGCAAAGTGTCAACCCTTACCTCAGAAAGGACATGGGGGTGATTTTAGCTTCTCTAGTCATTCTACAAGGATCCACAATGCACTTTGGTCCTTTGTATCTAAGTTGTGCATGTAAAGTGTAGGGTATTACCATCTATGGCTCCATGGCCATGAATTGACCACAATGCCCTTATCTGTTGTAAAGAAACTGGTGTCAGCTTCAATGTTAATAATTTGTGTTAATGTAGGTCTGTGCAGTGGCAAGACAGTAATGCCACTGTCAGACAGTTATAAATGATTTCTTAGATGAGAGCTTTTTACACTTGATGAATAGCAGATGATTGTCACTACTTTACTGTTTAATTTTTAAATTAATTTGAAGTCTAATTCTCCAACTATAAAGTGCTCTGAGACTACTAAGAAATGAATCACATTAAATGAACTTCATTATAAATTATCATCTTTGCACAACACTCAAAAGGATGCACTGGAAGAAATTAATGCATCAAACAGAAAAAGTATTTCAGAATTAATTAAAATGAGAAAACACTAGGTCAGTATTGAAATTGTGTGAAGCTCCTCTACCAGAGTTACATAAACCCCAAGCCTATGCAGATTAAGAGTGTACCATTTTGTAAACCCTGTGAACTTTTAGACTTACACATCTGTTCCAGCTTCATGTTATTCAAAAATTTAAAAGAAGGTTACAAATCTGAGAAATTACCTACAGTCATATGACAGATGAACTAATTATGTTTAAGAACAAGAAAAGCTAGTAATGCTGGAAATTAAGGAAATGAAAGGAAAACAAATGAACTTTGCATTACACTTTCTACATAAAACCACGACATCTTCATATTGAAAAGAACACCAAACACCCAAAACATAAATATTAAACTTACTTTAAAATGATCACTAAACTACACTTCTTGAAAAAAAATACAAAATTAAAATACCATCAGGTAAAGTATGAAGCACATATGGAAGCTACATTTTGTAACCACAGGTTTGTTACCTGCTAAAATTCAATCCTTTGGAATGAGAAGGGAAAAGAAACAAGCTAGCTCTGAACTAATGTGCAAGCTGCCCACTGTCTATAAATATATGGGTATTTTCAAGTTTTAGTGCAATGGGAGTAACCAAAGGCAACAGGTTGAATATCCAATATGTACAGCTGTGGCAGCCATACAGAATATTTCTACTGAAACAGAAAACTGCAAATTAATAAAACATAACCATTATACTGTCTTTCAAATAATTTTTAAATTATTTCAAAACAAAATGTAAAGAGTTTGAGCTCTAGTAGGAGGCTTCTTCTGTTAGTCTTTCTGCTAAATGCTCAACCATTTAGAGGTACTATGTATTTACCACAGTGGTCTACATTAAACTATGGAGATCACTGTTATGATTAATTTAGGAACTTGTTTCTGCTCTACTTACCCATTTTTTCTATTTATCTCCTGCTACTTTTTTTTTACAACACAGAATAAGAATGGAAAATATAAGTCTGAATGGTTAAGTTTGTAAAAATATTTCAAAAATTTGGAAAAAATCAAACGCTGAGAATGAAACGCTACAGTGAAATGTTGAAAACCAACACAAATTTTAGGCATCACTCACCTCTTCAGAATTATTATAAAGAAAGAGATATACTATATGCAGATTTAAAGCTGCAATTGAAACTACAGTATTAGAGTATTTTTTACATGGATCTTCAGTGTTTTATTAATAAAAAAGTTTTCTAAGGTTAGCCACATGGGAGTGCTACTTTCTGCACATCTACTGAAGAAACAGAAAAGAGAATGAAAAAAAAAATTACCTAGAACCATACTAACTAGATTTAAACTTAATATGCAAGATAATTCTCAGATTTCAATGAGGTTTTAGCAAAGAGCTTTAAAAAATATTTAATCCAGCTGATTTTTGAAATTGATAAAGACTTTCTGTAACTAACCCATTGAGCTATCTTGGTTGGATTGGACTCACTAATGTGTCCTCAGTGTGAAAACATTTGTGAAGGGGGGAGTTTATTTTTCTATATATTTATTTTGCTACACATTAGCAGACATTTTATGCTCAAGAACTAAGAGCATGGAATACTAATGTACAGAGACCAAACAGCACAGTCTTAAATTGTTTGTTTTTCTTAGCTGCTTCATGCTTACTTCAGGAGGCAAAAGTCTACAAAACAAGTATTTTATGACCCCAGACCAAAACTCCAAAAAGGTAACATAGCTGCCCTTGACCTTACACACCAGGAAAAAAAAAAAAAAAAAGAAGAAAAAAAAAAAGAAGAAAAAAAAGTGTGGTAGAAGCACTGCCTTTATTTTGCTCCAAAATAAATATTTACTTGCTTTTTCAAAGGAGACAGGGAGGAGGGAAGGAAAACACTGACTCAATGGAGACTAAAAGAAAAGTGAGCTTGTTAAGTTCCTACATTTGTCCTTCCCTAGAGAACTGTCTTTCAAATGCAAGACCTGGTCATGAAAAAATGGGAAAAATAAAAGTTTTGCAAATGCAGGCATGAAAAATAATTTTACTTGCAGCAAACAATGATGAGTTAATATGTATTTATTTGGAAGATTGATTTGATTCGGTATATAAATATAGGTACTTATTAAAGCCTGGATTTCTGGTAGCTGACAAACACCATACCTTTAGTATTCCTATCCATGATAATCCAGAAGGGGAACATTTCCATGTAATTGTTAGGTTTCTCTAAGGTCATTAAGTAGTATTTGAATATTTTGTTGAAAAATAGAGCACTGCACACTTATCTCTGATGCAAATGTATTTTAATAACATGGAGTTACAAGCGACCTTTTCTGAAACTACAAAGTATGTGAATATATAAGAAGAAGCAGCATACTCCACTTATTCCACAGTATTTTGGCAACAAGACAGATCTAAAGCAAGATGTACAATGCATCTGACAATGCTGTAAGCACAATATAATAAATAATAAAAACTAGGGACACAAACTGTATAGGCACCTAACTTATGTTTTCTCTCTATATTCCTTTGGATTATGTTTTTGTCGTCTTCTAGTTATACTTGCTGTCTATACCGAAACAGAACGGTCCTTTGTCACTAAAGAAAAAATGTATCAAAAAGATGCTGAAACACAACTTTTTTACTTAAACAGAAGAAAATGGTAAAAAAAAATAATGCCTTATATGTTAATCTGCTGGAGATACAAGAAAATCTGCTGAAGAAACATCAAGTCTAAAGTATTATATGTAGATTACAAAATAAGTGCATAGCTGCAAATGAAATTTATGCAAGTGGGAATAAAGGCGAATACATACCAAGTCACCTGCAATAACAGGAGCACTGACACCGGCATGAGATACAAGGTGCAAAAGTGGAAGCTTGGAAGACTGGTGTCTTGATAAATTAAAATTGCTGCTCAAATAAATGTAGAATTTCAGTTTACAGGAGATGAACTAGGCAGTAAATGACCAATTCAATTACCTAGTTTTCCATAAGGTTGTCAACACAAGATGTTTTGTTGCATAACAAAGGATTCAAAACTAACTCATAGTTACAGGGCTGTCAGGAGTAACACGTTTTAATACTCTGCTATTGGCAATGTTATGCTCATACAACACTGTAACCAAATCAATAAAAACCTTTGTGAAAGTGTGAAATGAAGCATATGTGCAAATCTGTCTGACTATCACAACTCTCTGGGATATTCCAACAAGCATCTGCTTCACTCAGTGTCCTTAATTTTATTAAACCCTAGAGGTTTCAAGTGGCCTTTTTTTAAGATTGTGAAATTATTTGAAAACATATAAATATTTATTTTTATTCTTTTAAACAACAGTGCCTAGTTTCAGGATTACTGGTAATACTGGTAATAACTGGTCTATTCTGTTTCTAAGAAGAATGCAATAAATTTGGCCTAGAAAATTTGGCCTAGAAAATTTGGCTTAGAAAATTTGTTGAGGGCCACTGGTAAATTGAAAATAGTACAGCACAAGTTTATAAGATCTCAATGATATGAAAGCACAAATGCAAATTGACTTTCAAAAGGACAAAAATGAAGCAGCTTATTATGTATCTCTCCTGTCCCATGTCACAGTTGTGTATTTCTGGTGTATTTCTTAGAAGTCTTTCTGTGATTTATGATTACTATAATCACATTTTCATTGTTTCTACAGTTACTTAATGCTGTCCTATTGCACGTGCATTTACAAAAATCTACCTATTGTAGACATATAAAAATTTTCATAACACCTCTGCGTTTCCACAGAAAATAGTTTCAGTAAGACTTTTGCCTTGGTCCCTTGGTCTCCATATTTTAGAAATAAAGACAGCCACAGATACACACAGATACTTCATTTCATAGGAAAGATACATACTATCTCCACCTAGAAATCACATATCAAAACTATGCTTATTGTTTCATATCCTCTAGTGATTCCAGCAGAAAAATAAAATGTTGCTAAAAAGGCTTTTGCTGTTTGTAACTGCATATGCTTCTCCCAGTCTGCTTATGTGACCAACAGTCCATGCTGCCACCTATGGCACAATAAGAGAGCACTTCCATTTCCTTTAATGAGACAGTTTCTGCACAGTATTCAGTAATACTTATTCAGTTATCCACCAAGGCAATGGAGAAAGTGATGTTTTTAAACAGTTCTTAAGACATTGCACTCCTTCATTGCAGCTCTCATTTTTGAGGTCTATGTTCAACATTAGTTGCATTAGCCCCAAGAATTATTTTTGTGCCTTATGTTAAATGTGTACTTACAAGACATATAGGATCTGGGCTTATACAGAAAAGAATAGCAAAGACTAACCGTCAAACATAAAAAGGGATCTCCTTCTTCTGTATCCTTTTTCTTGTAAATGGCAACCCACACATGGGTTTGGTGGTCCAGTAAGGTTAACTCATTAAGTAGAAACCTTTGTTCTCTTGAAAGAGTTTTCTATTACATCTTTTACTGTTATTTTATTTCTGCTATGTCAGCTTCTCCCCTGTTTATCAAATAACTGAAAATATCACTTCTGTTACCTAACAAGACTTTTATACAACCTGTATGCCTGAAATGTAAGAAGTCTTAACAATTGTAAGCCCTTAGAAAAGATGTATTTCGAAGTACTACTGTATAAATGTGTTTTTTGGGTTTTTTTCTATGATAAGGGAAAGTCAAGACAGAAAAGAGAGCAAGGGCAAGCCAGTTTTACACGGACATTTTTATTTTATTTTCACTGCTTGATGTAACTTGAATTGCAATAAAATGAATCAGCCTCATTTCTCTCTTCAATATTATATTCTAAAGGAAAGTCAGTTTTCAAAAAGATTTCCAAATTATATCTAGATTTACCAGAAATGCCAAACCTTGTGACAGACAAAATTCACTCCAGAAAACTGGTGATATGGCATCTCCCCCTGATTTCAACAAAACCAGCACAAGTATGGCAGAATTTATCAGCTCAGTTCACTGCTGCATCTCACTTGCTCTTTCAAATGGGGCTGGGATCTCCTTGTGGGGACTAGACTATGGCATAAGCAAAACAATGTAATAAAACCCCAAAATATTCTTGAGGTTGGTTCTGAAATGAGCAAAAGGCTAAGTTCATCCTTTACAATTTTCCACTTTTATGAAAATGTATAATGCCATGTGAAATGTCACCCTACTTCCCAAAACACAAGAAATTCTTTGCCAGCAGCTTCCTACATTCCATCTATGAAACAGTGGGACCTACTTCTCACTCTGCTTTCCTTGAAACCTTTCATGGGTTTTTGTTTTATTTTAAAATAATTTTTAAAGCATTATTTTTAAAATCCCTTTTTAGAAGTGCTTAAGTGCTTTAAAAGTGCTTTGCCAAAATTGACTGTGGTATGTGAGAAAGAGGTTCAGTTCGTTTAATACAGCTTCCAAAACATTGGGAAATATAGGCCAGTTTTGCAAGTATGTGTTCATTCAATAGTCTGTTCAGCCTATGTGAGAGTGCAAAAGTATGCACATACATGGTGTACAGCAGGAATCTAAACAAATAAGAATTTAAAGTATGTGCAATTCACTTCAAGATAAGTTTAAAATTATTCTGGCTTTAGTGGAATTTCTGTGAAAAACTCTTGAACAATGAGGTCTAACATTTCCTTAGAACAATGCAAACTAAAGACTTTCTTAGGAAAATATCACACCTTAATTATTTTGTCATGACATTGCAATGGTTAACAGAAATATAAAATCTTGGCAACAACACAGTATTCTCGTAAAAATCACTCAGGGAGAAATACTAGGTGAAAGTATGTACACAAGAACACATACCAATTACAGTGGTGGAAAATTGCAAGTGGAAGCAAATCAACTAGGTAAACATAAAAGTTACATCATTAGCAAATTGCTACATTAAGGACTAGTATCATAAACTTGGTATATTAACCCACGTAAAGAACTTGTAAATTGATTTTTATACAAAATCAATGAATCTAAAACCTGCACTGAACTTGCCCCAAAATGCCTAGATTCTAGGACTCCAAAATGCTTCTCCCATCACTGTGATGCATCTCTCTGTTTTTAGGTGTTGGAGAGAAGCCAAAGTGCTGCAGCTGTGGGAGGAAGTCTGTGGGGCTGTGCTTCCATCCTGGAGAGAGGAAGCACTAACAACTCTGCCTGAAAGCCATTAACTTTCATTAACTTGCAGACAAGATGAAGACAAGAATCTTCTTGGTGGTGGTGTTTTTCTGGAGAGGACCAGGTGAAATCTCACCAACCTTCATGATGGTGTGCAACTCCTAGACACCACAACATCTCACTGTGGCCCTCGGCATCTGTTAGCATCCACCCTCCTTCCCACGGAGTTGCCACAGTAAGCTTGATGTGCTCAGTGCCCTGGGACAGATCACAGCTAACAACCTCTTGGATGAAGGAAGGAAAGAACTCAGAGTCAGGGCTACAGGAGGCACCAGGCTGGCCAGGGGGAACTCAGCTGGGATGTGTTCCAGCCTTGCCCCCAGGTTTCTTGGCCTTCAGACTCTCTATGCTGTGTTGGCTGTTTTCAGTAAATGCTGCCATAGGGCAGAGCAAAATCTTGCTCTGATCTCACTCTCTCCCTTGCTTAGTACACTCTGTCAGATCCGCACCTCAGGCTGGAGGTGGACCCCTTCCAAGGCAGCAACATCCCAGCTCTCCAACCCCCTGACCCTAAAAGTCCCCCATATATTAGCAGGCTTAAAAATGTATGAACAAAATAGGTATATTAACTCTCATTTATTAAAAGCAGATTGCAAATATGTACACTGATTTCCAAGCAAAGCCAGAAAGGGGGGGGGGGAAGAGGTATTCATGCATGTTTTTTGTCAAATATTTTCCCCAAGGGCATAGGCTAGCAAGCAAAATGATTACAAGAAATTACAGTCTGTACCATGAACACTTCTTGGTATGTACAGAGCAATTTAAGGTGTTATAATGTCACACTGCCACTTTAAAAAGACAAAAGATGATAGAAAAAAGATGATAGAAAAATGAGGAAAGAAAAGAGAGAAGGAAAAATAAGAGAGAAAAAAAAGAAAATAAAAAAAGGAAAAAAGGAAAAAAGAAAAAACTCCGGCTTTTTAAGTTATTCAGAAAAAAATAACACAGAAGTTGTGTTATAAAAGCTATTAAAGAAAAAATAGATTTTTCAAACCATTCTTTAATAACAATGTGATTGCAAGTTGGGGAATGCTTATCTAAAAGAACAAGATGAACATTTCTTATGGCCTTAATACAAACCTCTTTGAAGCTGTTGAATGACCACTTGTCATTTTAAGATCCACCTACCCATTTCAGACCAATGTCTCCCACAGAATTGTTTCATCTGCACACAGTATGTTTGTAGTCAGACAGCCTGCATCCAAGCCCACAAACACTGCAGTGGATACAACAATCTTCTGGAGAACAGAAGATGCCATTTTGTAATGCTTGAAGTATAATCTATCACCAAGCTGATAAGCTTGTCTGGACTTCAGAAGATCAGACTTTAGTCTCCTGAGAGATCTGTTTGGGAGGATAGTGTGGGAAAAAGAACTGGAGGGGAGAGGGGCCCAAGAGGGCTGATTGGTTTGCAAGGATCGCCTCCTCCAAGCTCAGGAGAGGTACATCCCAAAAAAGAAGAAGTCAGGTAAAATAGCCAGCAGGCCTACATGGATGAATAAGGGACTGCTGGTCAAGGACCAAAAAGGAGGCCTATAGAGGGTGGAAGCAGGGATGGGTAGAATGAGCAGAATACAGAGAAATGGACCAAGTGGTCAGAAATGAGATCTGGCAAGCAAAAGCCCATGCAGAACTAAATCTAGACAAGATAAAAGACAATAAGAAAACCTTTTTACAGATATGTCAGGGACAAAGGCAAATCCATCCACGGGTTGGCTGGCAGATGAAGTTGCTAAGCCCCTTTCCATCATGTTTGAGAAATTGTGACAATCTGGCGAAGTCCCCGCAGACTGGAAAAAGGGGAACACAGCCCTGATATTTAAAAAAGGAAAAAAATTTTCCTTTTCCAAGAACTATAGGCCAGTCAGTCTCACCTCTGTGCCCAGCAAGATTATGGAGCAGATCCTCCTGGAATCTCTTCTAAGGCACATGGAAAATAAAGAAGTGATTGGAGACAGCCAACATGGCTTCACCAAAGGCACGTCATGCCTGACAAACTTAGTGGCCTTTTATGATACTGCCATACACTTGGTGGACAAGGGCAGAGCAACAGATGTCATCTACCTGGACTTGTGCAAATTGTTCGACACTGTCCCACATGACATCCTGGAAAGTCATGGATTCAATGGATGGACCACTTGGTGGTTAAGGAGCTGGCTGGCTGGCTGTACTCAAAGGGCAGTGGTCAATGGCTCAATGTCCAATTGGCAGCCAGTGACGAGTTCCTCGGGGGTCCATACTGGGATCAGTGCTGTTCAACATCTTTGTTGGAGACATGTGGACAGAGAGGTAGACCGCACCTTCAGCAAGTTTGCTGATGATGCCAAACTCAGTGGTGTGGTCGACATGTTGGAGGGAAGGGATGCCATCCAGAGGGACAGGCTGGACAGGTGGGCTCATGCAAATCTCATGAAGTTTAACCAAACCAAGTGCAGGGTCCTGCACCTGGGACGTAGCAATCCCAGACACAAATACAGGTTGGGTGGTGAATGTCTGGAGAGCAGCCGTGAGGAGAAAGACTTGAGGGTGTTAGTGGATGAGAAGCTTAACATGAGCCACCAGTGAATGCTGGCAGCCCAGAGAGCCAACCGTGTCCTGGGCTGCATCAAGAGAAGTGTAGCTAGCAGGTCTCAGGAGGTAATTCTGCCCCTGTACTCTGCACTCATGAGACCCCACCTGGAGTACTGTGTCCAGCTTTGGAGTCCTCAACAGAGGAAGGACATGGATCTGTTGGAATGGGTCCAGTGGAGGGCCATGAGGATGGAGCACCTTCCCTACAAGGACAGGCTGAGAGAGCGGGGGTTGTTCAGCCTGGAGAAGAGAAGGCTCCAGGAAGACCTTATAGCGGCCTTTCAATATCTGAGGGGAGTCTATAGGAGAGCCAGAGAGGGACTCTTTGTCAGGAAGTATAGTGAAAGGACAAGGGGCAGTGGTTTTAAATTGGAAGAGGGGAGATTTAGATTAAATACTAGAAAGAAATTCTTTCCATGAGGGTGGTGAGGCACTCCCAACCTGAGGAACAGGTTGCCCAGGGAAGCTGTGGTTGCCCCATCCCTGGAGGTGTTCAAGGCTAGGCTGGATGAGGCTTTGAGCAACCTGCTCTAGTCCATGCCCATAGCAGGGGGGTTGGAATGATTTCTGAGGTCCCTTCCAACCCAAACAAGTCTATGATTCTATGATTCTATGATTTCCTTGCTCCTCATGATTTTCCCTTTACAATACCTGTATGAAGTACCTGCAATTTTGTTGTTTACAGGATATAAAACAACAGAAACCTAAACAACTTAGGTGGGGTTCCACCCGGTGTCAGTTGCAGAGGTGGGCACTCAGTCTGGAATTAACACCAGTTCTCAGACAAAAAAGTTAGGACAAATACTCAGCCTAACTGGGCCCATACTTCTGACTCTACTTAGGGCAGTTTAGAAGACTACCACCTTCAGCAGCTTTCAGCATGAGCCTTCTGCCCCAGAAATGATCCCAATCCCTTGTCCTCTTCCAGAAGCAAATCACTGGTTATCTCCAATGTGGTATCAGACAAAATAATCAGTATAAGATTGAGGCGGGTAATTCACACCACTCCCCACTGTGGCTTTTGCTGGATGTCCCTGAACTGGGAAGAGGCCTGAGCTTAGAGAACCCACCTGTTTCAGAAGTGCATTGGTTTGGGTGGATTTGCTTCTTTTAATGTGGTACAGCTCTTTCCACAAAACAGCCTTAACAGACACCAATAGCAGAGGATGGTTAAAAGTTGAACACCTTGCTAAAAATATAAGTAATCACAAAAATCTTCACTAATTATAAGCAAAAGTGCTGTGAAATGTTGTTGAGAAGCTAGTAATTCTGTTTTATGTTTTGCATAATGCAAAAATGCAGGCCAGAGTAAAGTCATCAGCAAACGTACTGAAAGCCAAAGACCTTGCTTCCATACACCTTTTTGTTTTGGAATGTTTGGGTTTGCAAGTTACTGAGCAATAAAATCCTCAAATTTTTACCACTGCATCCTTTTCTATATGTCAAGACTTGGTTTGTTCATAAACATGTCTATTTATAAATATATGAATGGTATCTTCTAGCCTGACTTTAGAGAACAGTATTTCAAGTAAAGGAAATGCCTTAGTGAATGCTGTGGTTGTCCTTTGAGAAATACTTAACAGAGGGCATGGGCAAGGAATATACTGAAAGAACAAGGATCAGAGGAGGCAAAGACAGCATGAAATACCTTTGCTTCATAAAGAAACAAATTCTTTAATTCCAGTTCTTTCAGTGTTCATGTTGTATAAATTTGAAACGGTTCCTCAGTAATGTGTACCAAAATGATCACATGCCTAAGCTGGGGACAGAAAGGTACACTGAGGACACAAGCATTTGGTGTGAAAATAAAGCAGTGGGAAAAAATATGTGAAAACTTGGTATAAAAAGCACATGGATATTATCTTTTACAAGATATTTCTCCCAATGTTCTGGTTACATGTTAGATATATATTTAATTTAAATCTGATATGAAAATAATTAAATGGTAAACACATCAAGTTAAAAAAACACTAATTCATAGGATTAACAATAAAGGAAGACAAAGATCCGTACTATAGCTGCAAAACCTCAGACTACATTTAGAAATAATAAGCCTCAGCTGAAATCATATTACATCTAAATTAAATTAATGTTATGCACCTGAAATTGTTCTGTTATTAATGACTTAGAGAGAGGTGCCTATGTGGTCCATTACTTCTTTAGTTTGCCACTTGTTTTCCTACCCACCATCCCATCTGTTAATTACAATGTATTTTGTGATTCTGAAAATAATACCTTTTATTTATTAACGGTGTTGCATGTCAAATAGTTACTTCTAAAGCAGACTAAGAATTAGAGTTGGAGTTCTTCATAAGATTGTTAAAACTGATTGTTATGAACAAAAATTACAACAGCTCCCAATATTTCCAGTGACTACTTTAGTAGTTTAAAATTTTCAAGAAGTGTATGCAGAGGGTGGATCCTACAAAAAAAATACCTTCTTCAGTTACAAATATAAGATATGTGGCAACAAAAGCACTTTCTGTGAATCTCCATGATGATTATTTATTACTTGGTGTCTGGAAACAAATATTCAATTAAATGAGTGTAGTAAGTTTAATCTAATTTTTGCCTCCTAACTCTGCTACTTTCAAAGTTAACAAGAGAATTTACTGAACAGACAAGTTACTTCCAGTTTTAGACACAGGTCTTAAAAAGGACAGTTAAACCATCAGGTATACTGTAATTGAGATAAAGTAAAGTTCCTCTTTCAGATCAATAGAAATGAGAAGTAACTACATAGGATTCTGAGTTTCTTTAGCACTGTATTATTTTAAATTCCGACTCTCCTGGAGATTTACAGCCCTGTGAACCCCATACTATTTCCAGCTCCTGCCATAACCTCAGTTATATTACTTCCCTCTGCTTGTGCAATCTTGCATTATTCAGCTAAGATTTAGAGGTATGTTTTTTTGTTTTTTCATTTAAAGCAACTGATGGGGCCTGGGTTGGGGAGAACGCTGAGACACTTGGCGTGGGTGTTGGAAGGAGAGTGGGAGTGTAACTATGACAGTGACAAACTCTTCTGCACCTCCTATGTGGGGGCAGTGCTCCATGGATATTGCTAGGGGGTGCCTTGTGTCAGGCTCACCCTGTGGGTCTTCTCCTGACACAGCCCCAAGTACTGTAACAGACTAGAAGGAGTGCCAGGGAAGGACTTCGCTTTGTATTGGGATCAACTTGGTTTGGATTCAGAGCTGGAAAAGACCTCGCACAGCCTTGGAGCATCTGCACACCACAGAGAGGGGAAAAGAGAAAAACATTCCCCAATGAACTACAATTATCTAAATATGCATTGCCTCTTGCTGTCTTGTGTCTGTTTGTGTGTATGTACATACATGTGTATGTGACTGCACATACATGTATTTCATTTCATGTCCACCTCATAGGGAAGGTGTTCCATCCCTCTGATCGTCCTCGTGCCCCTCCACTGGACCCATTCCAATAGGTCCATGTCCTGTCCAACACAGGAAGGACAATGGTCCAGTTGAGGGCCACGAGGATGATCAGAGGGATGGAGAACCTTCCCTACAAGGACAGGCTGAGAGAGCTGGAGTTGTTCAGCCTGGAGAAGAGAAGGCTCCAGGAAGACCTTATAGCGGCCTTTCAATATCTGAGGGGAGTCTATAAGAGAGCCGGAGAGGGACTCTTTGTCAGGAAGTATAGTGAAAGGACAAGGGGCAGTGGTTTCAAATTGGAAGAGGGGAGATGTAGATTAAATACTAGAAAGAAATTCTTTCCATGAGGGTGGTGAGGCACTGGAACAGGTTGCCCAGGGAAGCTGTGGTTGCCCCATCCCTGGAGGTGTTCAAGGCTAGGCTGGATGAGGCTTTGAGCAACCTGCTCTAGTCCATGCCCATAGCAGGGGGGTTGGAATGATTTCTGAGGTCCCTTCCAATCCAAACAAGTCTATGATTCTATGATTCTATGACCATGAACATGGAGCTATTGCCTTATATTCCAGGATATTTTTAGTTCCAAAATCAGGCATGTGTGAACATATGCACACACAAGAGTTGCCTTCTATTTTAGACGAGTAGGCTAGGGGGCCCAGCCTTCTGCAGTGGGAACCTTGTATTAGGAGACCCCACCATCTATCTGTTAAAATGGAGCAGTGTCTATGGAGTTCAGACTCTACAATTCTTCAACATCAAACATAGGGCAAGACAGGAATATTAGGTGCAAAATGTTATTACAGCATTTTTCTGGAAAGAAAACCCTGCCAAACCAACTCTCCTACATTTTTTCATAGTACATTTTGAACTAGAGAAAGGTCTGCCTGACCAGAATATCATGGACTTCATTTATCTTGCCAACTTGAGCACATTTATTATTGCTTGATAGTCCCTAGATTGCTCAGATGTCATATTGTTGATTGAAGAAGCCAATAACTGACATATCTGCGATCTGCAAGAAAAAATACACAAGGCCACTTTTGAAAAAAATGAGAACAAAATGCAGTTTTCTCATAAGACTAAACCTCGTCTACTGAGCTATGTCATTGTGCTGTATGCTACTGCTCTTCTAATTTTCTAATACCCCTTTCCCAGTGTCTGAGAAAATCTTCAAAATTTGATTCTTACCATTCCGCTAATATTTTATAGATTTATTTATAGAACAGTAACAGACATTACTCATTACAATAAGAATGTAGTCCCTTTCCTCAAATACAGATTCTAGTGGATTTTTTTTCTTCATATTTAGAGTAACTGAAATGCTGGTTTTGAGAACAGCTTGTGGTAGAGTTTGTCTGACTAGAAATAGAGAGCTACTGTGTACGCAGGGTCAAAGTACGACTTCAAAACAGTAAAGCACAGCTTTATTTGAAGATAGAACTAAGCTTGTAGCTGGGTGTTTCATCCTTACATCTTTTGAGAGTGCTCCAACTCAACAAGTATTGCTGAGCTCTCTCGCAGAAAGCATCAAACTTCTTCTCTTTATTCCCACATGGCTGAAGTGAGATGATTTCTCTGAACACAGAGGAAGCGACATCTAAAGAAATTCCTAGATAATAAGTGAGAAACAAATTCAAATTCATATGTCTACTAAAATTATAAGGTACCGTTACTGTGAAGTAATTTCCCTTTGACTTACTATGATGTTTATAGCCATGACAGATATAGAAAGCAAAGGATTCATAACTCCACAGTGAGCATGTCCTTCTTGATCAGACTTTAGGGAAACCATTAGATGAAAGTGAAAGTAGTGACATTTAGATGAAGGAATGAAGTTGCCCATCAAAGTTCATAATAGTAAAGCCTATTTATACTTACCAGTTTGCATTGTGGGTGAATCCTCTGTTCTTACACTGTTTATACAGCATTGCATATAGTTTTGTTTTCTCTGTAGTCCCAATGGATGAAATAGATAAAAACACCCTGCAATAACCCAGATCTTGGGCAATATTAGAATCATAGAATTGTCAACCTAATTCTGATAAAAAAAGACCACCACTAAACCATGTCACTAAGCTCTATGTCTACCCGTCATTTAAATACCTTCCCTGGGATTCAAGAGATTCAGATTAGTGCTCTTGCCAGGCAGTACTAACATGGTGGAGAAGATGAGCATGCATACAGTCATTTAAGTTTCCCCTCTCAGACTACTAATGTCCAATGAATCTCAAATCTATTCCCCACCTGCCCCCATATGCTTTTGCAAACAGGGACCAACACTTGTTTTCAGGCACAGGCAGGTGACCTGTTGAGCAAGGCACTGTTGGGTCCTAGAGACCTTTGGTTCTTTATCCTCTGTGACACATGAACCCTAAGACAGTCTTGTCATGATCAAGACTTTGCCTTAGCACTTGTGACTGTGCTATACCCAAAGCCCTCCTGTCTCATGTTTCAACTTTTCTCTCCTTACCTCTTCCTCACCAGAACTCATGAATATGGGCAGTACAAACCTTTAGACTTGCTGATGCTGGGTAGCTCTCCAGTCCTGCCACGGATCTGTTCAGCACAGGAGTGTTTTGTCTAACCCTGAGGTGAATCCCAGGAGTATTTTCGTGCTCAGCAGGCTATGAAAGAGCCTATGCAAAAAGGCCACCAGGGCTCCTTCCATTTCCTTCCAAGAGCTCTCCAACAGCTCTTCCTTCAAAACAATCTGAGCCAAGATCAGAGACCTGCATCATATCAGAGAGCTGGACTTGAGAGAGGAAAACTAAAGCACTTGGGATGGGTGAGGGGAGGGCACACACCAAGTCCAGTGTCATAAACCACAGGAGATGGGGAAGAGACAGTCTCTGTTAGCCACAATCTCCTGCATATCAGTGGGCTGCTGTGAACGTTACCAGTGCTTTATCCTCTTTTCCCAAGGTCAGCCCCTGTCTTCTTAGGAAGATCATACTGGCTGCAGCAGAGTAGGGAAATAGCAAGAGGTGAGAGAAAATTTTTGAAACATCCTACACTCTTCTCAAAAACATCTTGTCCTCTCCTGGTCATCCAGACCTATGTTTCTTGTGCCACCAGGACAAACTCCAGCTTTGCTAGCCCTGGCAAGAATAAGTAATTTTGCATGCCCTAGTGAGCAGCATTGTGTTGGTTTACAGGGCCCCAACCCTTCCTTCCCTTATTCCCACCTTACTACCTCATTCTATCCACTTAGCACCACATCCCTTCTCAACTCTTCCTTGCTTCCAAATCTTGAGAAAAGGAGATCCTGTCTCTATCTGGGTCTTAGCAGACATCACTTAAGCAGGGAGTATCCTGCAGAGATGCAGTACAAGTTATTGCCAATACATATGACTTAGAGTAGCCGCTAATGTGTCAGTAGTGGTAACCACTTGTGCAAAGTTGCTCACCCGAGCTGCAGATGAGGTGTTTGCATACCATTATGGCTCTGACTGTTGCAGCTCAGGGAAGTGCATCCATACCAACAAATGGTAGAAAGCCCTTCTGCAGTGCTGTGTATATCACAAGCCTGGCCTAGAGAATTGTATACTGCTCTTCTACCATCATTTTGAGAGCCCATCCACATCTTAGTGAGGATGGCAAAGTCAGTATACTGACTACTCTTTATGACTACAGTGATTTATAGGACTGAATTTATGAGGCTTGAAGAAGGGAATTATGAGTCTCTCAAACTGCACACAAAACACCCAAAGCTGTAATGTTCTTTGACTCTTAGAAATGTGCTGAATTTCAGACAATGCTGTACAGAAGCTTCCACTGACTGCCATTCATACATGTATTGTATCTCCTCTCTCACTGATGCATCTGTGGTATAACCAGACCACTTAACTCCCCATTTTTCAGGCAGTAAGTTAGCAATGGAAGGCAATGTAGTTGATTAACAAAGTTCATTAACCTGAGAACATGAAACCTAGAAGAGAAAAAGAACTTAAAGTAAATAAACTTAATGGTTTTTATTTATTTATCCTTTATTTAGTAATAGCACCCAAAGCTGCATGTATTAACACAAGTAGTAAAGCTTTCATATTTTATTCCTATCAGTGCATTTCCAAATCCAGGTGAAATGCTGTAAATAAGTAATGCTGCCATACCATGAACACAGGGTGTAGATCACAATGATATATGACTTACAAGTGAATCCTAATGCAATAAAAAGTTGTAGTTTAGGTATGAAACCTGTAACATAAGGAACTGTGGCTATTTCTATTGCCACAAAAGACCATAACAAAACAGCAGCTGTAAGAACTATAAAGATAACATACTTAATCATACTTTTTGCATCACTTTATTGAATATTCCATGTTGGATGTACCACTTATAGTGTGTGTTGCCTACAATGCTACAATGAGAATGTTTGTTGCTTGTACTACAGAAAAGGTCATGAAATGTATGGACCTGTTTGCATGTTTACCGAAATAAACCAGCAATACAATAAAACTGCACAATGTGATTATTGTAAATGGTTAACTTATAAAGTCATTCATTCAAAAATCCAAATATTTCAATGAAAAAAGGTATATAAAATGTAGTAAAACATAAATTACATTTAAAGGTCTGTACATGATTCATCCTGCAAATAGAAGCACAAAACCAGCACTTTGTACAGTATTGCTTATTTTTGCCTTCTAAAGTTCAAAGGTTCATTTTCACTAAAGAGGCAGGAAAAAAACATGGTTTCACATCAATCCAGCAGTAATTGCGGTAAATCAAGTAAGTCTATAACCCCGCACAAACCCCAACACTTTTACAATGTAGGAACATATATATAGAGCCATTTTCTGTACTTGATAACAAATATGCAATTAAAATTGGATTGTTAAGTTAGTGCACACCTACAATATCCCCTACAATATCCCCATTTTTGGTTAACAGTGTATTAAGGCTGCTTGCCGCTGAAAATACACAGCACAGAAGGAATACTTTCATCCACAAATGCAGTCAGCCGATCTCATCTGGAAGCTTCTGTCACAGTCATTCATTGGGAATGATGAAAGAAAGCCATCCTCTCTCCTCTCATGTTATTCCACAGGATGTTGTGGATGCTATCAGTTTATGTGAGTTCAAAATCATTTGGATAAATTCATGGCATAAAATTCCATCAAGGGCTGTAAAAAGAAAAAAATCCACTTCTGGCTTGGGAAGTCCCTAAGCCACAAATTGTTGGAGGCTGGGGAAATACCCTGGAGAAATTCTACAAGGGAAATTTCCTTGCAGTCTTCCCTGGGCAGACATTGTCGATGGCCTTTCAAGACATGCTACTGGGTTGACAGACCCATGGTCTGACTCAGCACAACCAAGTTTATGTCCATTTTCCCTACTTTTCTAGTTATCATAATAGAAACACAGATCAGTATTCTTGTTATTTTTTCAGACTCAAAAAGCAAACAACAATCTTGTGTTCATTATATCAAAGAGATAAATACTATAAACTAAGCTGTCCGTTACATCCAGGGCACTTCTTTATGCTCAGAGCAATTCTGTAACCATAGTTGGATTCCTTTTTGTGTTATTGATTTCAACATAATTCACTAACATTACACTCACATATCATGACATACATGATGTGCAATGCTACTCTGCAATATGTTGCACAGCAACAGTACATAATTGAAAAGCAGCTTCCCTCAAGAACTGTAGGACAGTAAAAAAGAATAAACCCAGCAATTCTATACCATCATATTTGCAAAATCTGATGGTTGCAATGATCAATAAACCTGGTATATCATTACTGCTGCACTTTACATGGGTGTAGGTCTTTTAGCTTTGTTTCTTTTAGTTAGATCAAAATCACGGCCACTAAGCCTAAGGATTTACAGCCTCAATGGATGACAGTGATGTCAAATTCTTACTAATGAGGCCAAGCTCCTTAGGCTTCTGATTGAATTTCTGCTTCGTCTGTATGAAGTGTGTCATTATCGCCCAGCAATTCTGTTTCAGGCACAGAGCCCTCCTCTTCCTCCTCCTCCTGGACGGGATTCTGGGCAATGTCTTCTGTTCCATTGTGTGTGTCATCTGTGCCCTCCGAGAGCAGAGCAGCCCTGTCAGCTACTGATGCATTGGAAGGTGCCGTTGTTACATAGCCTGTGCTAGTGGATCCGCTCCCACTATGGTGGGAGCCCGGTTTGGGAATGATCTGGGGAGGCATTTGCTGAGGAGCCATTTGCATTGGAATTTGGACAGGGTAAAAATTTGGCAAATAAGCACCATAGGCAGGCATTGGCTGGTAACCATTGACTGGAATGTAAAGCTGAGGAGGTGGGACCATTGGTCTCATCTGCCCTTTCATTTGTATGAACTGCGGTTGAGGGAAAGCTGGTGTTTTCTGCTTTGGTCCAATGTACCTAGCATTGCTGACATTGCTAACAGGGCTTGTGCTGAGAGAACTTGTTTGTGTGGTGTTGCTTGCCCCAGAGGTTTGTGCTGAGCTGTTATAATTAGAAAGGTTTCCCCATGTTCTTAGTCTGTTGTGTATATCTTTAAATCTTGGTCTTCTGTTGGGAAATTCATTCCAACACTCCAACATCAAAGTGTATATCCATGTGGGGCAGTCATCAGGACATGGCAAAACTTGTCGGTTCCTGATCATCTCAATGACATCCTGGTTAGAATAACCACAGTAAGGCTGCAGGCCATAGCTGAAAACTTCCCACAACACAACTCCATATGACCATATATCCGAATCAATAGAAAACTTGCCATACATAATAGCCTCAGGGGACATCCACCGTATAGGAAGAAGAGAATTTCCCATCAGTTTGTAGTAATCAGCAGCGTAAACTTCCCTGAAAAGTCCTAAATCAGATATTTTCACATTTAGTTTATCAAACACCAGAATATTTCTAGTGGCCAAGTCCTTGTGAACAACATGGTGGCTTGAAAGGTATTCCATTCCTGCAGCTATCTGAGTTACAATGTGGAAGAAATCCACTGGTTCCAGAGTGGATTTTACTGTCTTGTCATCATCAGTGCTCCCAACATCTGAATGGGGAGATCGCATCACCAAGAACTCATGGAGGTCACTGTGGGAACAATAACTAAAAATCATGCTTATGGGTTGTTCCTTCGTCACTATTCCCAGCAAACAAACAATGTTTGGGTGCTGTAATCGTGATCTCATCATTGCCTCATGTTTGAATTCCTCACGAAGAGCCAGTTCTGCTTTGTCTTTGAGTGTCTTGATAGCAACAGCTTGTGTCTGTTCACCTGGTGCTGTACCAAAAAGATGTCCCTTATAGACTTTGCCAAATCTCTCCTCTCCTAACTCCTCCATAAATCGCACAGTGGACAGATTGATTTCTTTAAGTTTAGCCTGAAATTAAGTAAAGAAAATAGGTCAGTAAAAAATCATAATGTTTTCTAAACAGAATTTCTTATTAAATAAAAAGCTCCCAGTGATTAGGTGCTCCAAACAGAAGATAAATTGGGCCAAAATGACTTCTTAGCTTTTTGTATATTCACATCAGCATATTGATTTTACAGTTAGCCTTGAAATGAGTTATACTATTATCAGAAGTGTAAATTGAGTTGTGCTGCAAGATGATGAGTATAATTATTTTTTGAAGGAGCAACCATATTTCTTGAAAGCTAAATAAACTATTGGTTCAGAGTAAATCTAGAAAAAGATTATGTCTATAAACTGCAGCTGCACTTGCCCTACAGATCTGCACAGAAGTGCCCACTGGAGATCTGTCAGAAAAGCTGTGGGCACTGGCTGATGAGGTGGCAGTCTCAGGGTGAACTGTAGCATCCTTTCCAGCAGAAGCAAGAACAAAACCTCTCTCTTTCAGTTCTGAAGTAGCAATTACGTGCTTTCTCCTCCATTGCACCACAGGAATGGGCTCCACTGAAAAACCTCACGCTAGCATTGATGAAGAGGGGGTGAGAAGAAGATCAGAAGGAAGAAGAAACTTCTCTTTGATATGTGAAGGAAAAAGTGGCAAAGCCAAGAGTGAGAAATACCCATAGGCTCCCTCCTGAGCTGCTGGGGAGAGCAAGAGAGTTTGTGATCGTGGTCTTATGGGTCCATCCGGACCAGTGTGTGCTGGAGGAGTCCCCAACCAAGCCAGATGCAGCTGGCAGAACTTCACACAGAGGGTACCTCAGCAGGAGGGAGTAGGGCAGGCTGTAAAGAGGATTTAACAGGTGATTTGGGAAAAAGCTCTGATTTTAATGAACAAAGACTATAGACTGGACCAGACAGTTTGCAGCTGTTATAGAAGTTTCTTTGCCCTAGGTTTCCCATAGCAGAGTCTCAGCAATAATCCAATGATCTAAAGAAAAAAACCCATATTATTTGAGTAGTACAACAGCAAGGATAGCTCAGGATGAGTGCCTCTGAAAAAGACCCAGAACCAAGAAACTCCTGGGAAATCATCTTTACAATTAGATGGATCTGCCCCTCATGTATTCTTCACACATATCCCTTATCCAATAGTAATTTGTGATCTGGGTCTTCTTATTCTGTATTGGATTAATCTGCTGTTTCTAGAGGGGTCATTAACTGTTCTTATCTTGGCAAGTTGCATCCTCTGCTGACAGTATCTTCCTTATCTACTGGCTTCTAACAGTCTCAGGACCTTCTTTTTTCTAAGTAGAAGTTCAAAAAAAGTTGAACTTATCCAGGTGAAGTTCATGTCTTGTGGCCCAAGGCTTCAGCAACTTTAGCTATTTGTGCTGAATGAGTTCTATATAGTAGTACACTAATGGTGGGCTAGCACCAAATGATTAACTATAAGTGATTAATTTTATTTAAACGGAACCATTAATAATACCTATTCCTTTACACCAGCACAGCTCAGACTCAGACATTAAACCTCCTCCTTACCATACAAAATCAATGCAATTTGTTACAATTGGTAATATCCCAGAAATATTCTAGAGTTTCTTGAATAGATGCTGACAATTGATTCAAATTGAGCATTATTTTTTTGAGCTTTCATCTTGTAAATGCTGTGCTTAAAAGTTCAACATTAGCTCTGAACAGGGTTTTAGTGCAGAGATCATTTAATTGACCGAGAAAACAGCATGCAGGAGCTGAGGTCTGTAGGCAGAAGTTCAAAACCATTTTCATTTCACTGTCCTCTGTCATACACAGCCTTAGAAACACGTTGCACCTCAGCTCAACTTCCTGCTCAGTGGTGGTTCAGAATAACAGGGACAGATTAGACAAGAAATCCCACTGTGTGTCCTGCTTTAAAGCAAACTGGACACGTTGTTACCAGGAGAGAAAATGAGCTCCAGGATGAAGTGTGGATCAGAGATAACAGCTTTCCAGTCACTTAGACCACATGTAGAATGAGGACTGACAGGTAAAGGCAGGTGTCATAAAATACTTAGTCTTGAAAGCTGTTGCCCAAGGCAAGGAATTCTAGATAGAGCTAGGGAGTGTAAGACCTAGTTTTCACTGAAGTAGAGTGGTATGAAAATTAGATCCTTTATGACGTGGCTCAATTTGAACATCAACAACCTAAGACACTGAAAATCATAATGCTTTGGAAATATGTGGCCTTGGCAAACTCTGGGAAAAATACCTGTTTATGCTGATTAATGAGTGGCATTTCCATGTCCTGGCTAGGAGATGCCATCAGCTGGCGGCGCTGTGGTGTAGCAGCAGATGCCTTCTGCTTGTTTCTGCACATACAGACAAGGAAGAAAAGGCAGGCGATAACCAGAGGGATGGCTATGCTGGGAACCAGGATATACAGGATTCCCATTTTACTGTTGTCATGTGGACCTGTCGGGCACAGAAATATTCATTGTTTACAAAAAGCATTTTTAATGTATTTATTAGTAAAGAAAAAAAAAAACAACCAACCCAAACACAGTATAATTATTCATACTATATTTTAAACAAAAAATAAACTTCTGTAGCTTTGAAAGCAGAAGTCACATTACTGTCTACCCCTTCCTCATAATTTTCCATTAAATATTTCAAATATTTTTTCATTTTTTGAATATTCAAATATTCAAGTAGGTTTGACTGGACATAGCAACTAGCAGTATGAAGATTAACTAGGAGCCCCAACACTATTGAATGTGTTGACCGTAACAATATGTTATTTTACTTTATTTTTGAGGCTTCTGGTTGTGAGAACTGTAGAATATAGAGTATCATTGCACTATATTCTTTGGTGGATAACAAAACAAGTGAGTAGTCTTTATCACAGTGTATAGAGCTGTGAATTCAATGTGAGAAGCCACAACACAACACTGTAGCCTGGCTTTCTTGCCCAAATTCAGCCATCTCATCAGCACTTTGCCCACTTTTTACCTCCACTGGTACTACTTCTATGCCTACTTCTACGCTTACTAAAATAAATCTAATTTCTCACTGTCAGAGATATAATTTGTTCTGTACTTAATAGAATTAAAGTGCTTTGATATTATAATGAGACAAACATGAAAAAGCCATCAATACCCTTAATAAGACTGCTCTGGAATCTTCTATAACCACTGTTTTCCTTATGTTTTGAGACTCTAGGAAAGCATAGCGATGTCCAAAATCCTCGTTGGAACTGCCTGGGATGTTTTCTGCAATCCATGAGTTTGCTATTTGTGGCTACTTCTTTCATTACAATAACATCCCAGTGTTAGCTCTACACAATGTTACATGCAATGTAGAAGTTTATTATAAATATCAAATCATGTTACTGTTAAAATGTGAAGTGACTAAGAAATTTTGCATCAGTTTTTAGCACTGTTAAATATCCAGGCAATCTGTAACAAAACCTTCTGTACAATCTGTAACAAACCTTATGACTTCTATGATACATCTGTTTCTTCAGAAAACAAGTTTTTCTTCCTAATGAAGAGCAATATTAAGTTGCTTTCTTGTGCCCAAAGACTATTACCACTATAACAGCTCCAGAGTGAAGGCTGTAATAATACAGGGAAGTGAGTGGGATAGTATTAAGCTGTGAAAGCTGTCCTTTTTATTTTTGTTATCAGTTGTGTAGTACTGCCTACTGGCAGATACTGTAGGACTTTTCTGTTAAGATCATCTTTTTTTATGACATCTCTGTTTCTGCGCTTCACAAGGTTTCATTCCAACCAAGCATGGTGTTCTATCTCCCTCTACAGGATCTGAAAATCCTTGCTGCCTGCAAGGTGCCATACAGAGCAAAAGCAATATACCACTGCGTAGTATGAGCAAAGCAAACACATATAGGTGATAAGTACGTCAAGTCTGGCATAGTTAGAATACAAATTGCGGTACTATCGTTAATTATTATTTCAGCTTAAGCACCCTATACTTATTAAAAAGCGTCATAATATCTCAGATACAAGTTCTGATCTCCAGAAAATATTACACACCTACAACACAAACTGTGAGTGCCTTGTTACAGCACATTTGAAAGCATAAACCTCTTAAGTGACTTGTACTTGTAAAAATAGGGAACATTCAAAATTGCACAGGATTCAGGACAGTAGTACGGGGAAAAAAGAAAGAGAATACATACTACAAGAAGGTATGTCACACAGTTCCATGCGTACGTTTTTATTCTTTGTAAAACACCAGGGCCCATCCATCTGACCTCCAGGATTTCGGCAATATGCATGTCCTCCACCTAGCTCTGGGAATTGTGTGCTTGTCAGATCATGGCTGTGGGGACTCTGGGAGTCCCAGAGTTGGCAAGTGTGACCAGACTTGGTAACACTGACTGTCCCTCTGTAATCTGCTCCAGAACCATTGTAGCACTGATGATCTGCAACATAGGGTTGGACAAAAAGTTGCAAATAACAAAACAGTCAAGAGACAACAAGACCAAAGGGGTACAAATGCATAGACCATGTATGAAAAAATGCTTGAATTTAGGTACTTCAGGATTTAAATGAAAGCTGTGGGTTTTGAAATAACAGTGCTCTTACACCCACTTATTTCTGGATTCTCCCTTATCATGTCTCAGCTCTATGACTATAAACACCATTATTTGGTAACTCTGAATGCAAGCTGATACTAAGGAACATATATGGACCTCTGATATAGGACAAGAGAAGTTAAACTAAATTAGAGATATGAGTTTCATTTCAGCAAAAGTCTTCAGATGCCAACAGTATAAATTTCTCACCAGTTTTATTTCTCATAATCTTCCTGTCTTCCTCACACCGCTCACTTTCTAACAAAACCAGTGCTGAATTTTCTAAAACCTCTTACCCATTTTTAGTTCTTTCCTTCTTTAGAAAAAAGGGATTCAGACTTTTCTTCTATTCTAGATAGAAAGACCTATTTTAGACAGACCACTTTCATATATGGTGAACTCCTATCTATTTTGCTGCTATTCTTTTTGAGGTTTTGTCTCCCACATGTATCAACTGAACTGAATCATGCATTTTTCTGTATGTTTGCAACATTACCTTCTCTATTGTCCCAAGTCACCCTCAGTAATCCTTCCTCCAAACCCCCAGGTATTCAAGTCACACCTGTTCCACCACACTGAGCATTGCTG
>BJBW01005866.1:0-10338 GCA_004320125.1 Scolopax mira | reverse complement strand
GTGCCTGCTGGTGACAGGACTGTCACCCTGGGAGCTTGATACGGTTTTGTATATATTGTATCCATTTCATTATTTTCTTCTTTTTATTTTAATTTTAATTCTTCATTAAAGTAGTTTAGTTCATTCTAAACCTCTGTATCTCCTTATCTCTTCCTCTCCTCTCGTTTTGGGGGGGGGAGGGGGGGGGGAAGGGCCATCTGTTGGTCCGGTTGCAGTGATTTCAGCTGAAACCACAACACTCATAAATGAATAAAATCAAAATGTATTTAAACATCAGGGGGATGCTTGTATGTATGAAGTGGAAAGAAGGAGATAATTGGAACAAGTTTTTCTTTTTCTGATAACCGATTATTTGAATATCAGTCTAAGGACCTTCCTCATAACTTCAGTAGTTCATGCCTGCTTTATGTCCTTTTCGAGAAAAATCAGTGGACAAACTTCTCAACTTGCGCAAAGTTAGCTTAGAGAAAATTAGTTAAATGGGGGCAAGCCAATTTAGATTACCAAGCATACTGCCTCCTAGTAGATTGTTATTATTTATTACTATGTTATGATATACACTACGAAAAACAGGAGCACAACAAGACTTTCTGATTAGTAATGTTAAGGACCTAAACCAGACAAAGATTAATTATGATGGTAAACCACAATCCATTACAAAATTCACAGACAGGCTAGATAAACCTAAACTTTACAGCCACATGTAACTGTTATTGATAGAGTCATAACAAGTCCATCCAGATTATGAGCCTTGAGTTTAATAAAGCAGGGAATGCCTTTTCCCTCAGCTTTCCCCCTGCATGCACATACACAAAACCTGCTGGGAGCTGGCAGCTGCTGGGAGCAGAAGGCTGCGGCTCTGGAGTGGCCTCGTCGATATGCACCAGTAGCCCTGCTTCTGAGCAAGTGTTGCAGGGACAGTAAATCTGCTCCAAGCTGCCTGATGTTCTTCTGCAGCTGATGGCTTTTGCAGATATACTAACGGAAATTATTTGCTGGCATATGGTCTAGAGCTCCACAGACCTCTCAAAATGTTATATACTTTTTTCTACCAATAGAAAACTTGGACTTACATGACCTCTAGAAATAGTACTTTTTCTCTCCCAGTTTGGCTGGGGCATATTAGATCTCTAATTGCTTAATTGGTACTTATTCCTTTAGATTTTTTTGCCATAGTCTGCAATTATTTTGCTTCCATTTGGCTGTGGTTTATAACTACAAGAAATAACAATCTTGTTCACTACTATAAATGTCCTCATAACTTTTAAACAGGTACAAGTAAACAACTCACCTATTATGTACAACACACACAATCCTATAAAATAAATAATGCCCTCAAGATTTTTGCAGTTAATCAAGTACAAATGTTGGCTTCAAAAGTTTGCCTGCCAGTAAGAATGACTTCAATTATAGTTGATTTTATGAGTTTTACTCCAATTGAACTCTATAGCGTCACAAGAGATTTAGATGCTATAATCCCAGTAGACTTTGTAGAAATTTTGTTCTAACTGCTCATCAGAGAAGTATTCTTAAATTATCATCCACTGTGTATGCTCTTAAACTAATAAAACAACTGTATATGTAATCTAAGAAGAACTGATGACCAAAAAAAAAATCTCTATATAACACAATTACTTATAAAATTATATGGACTATGTTAGGTCAATGCAATTCTAGTTTCATTTTGTTCTAGATAACAATATTAGAATGAACAAGAGATACATTGCATTATGTTTCAGGATTATTGGTATATAGCTGAACTATAAAATACAGGAAGACATGAGCCAGAAAGACTAAATAGCTACACTGAGATACATATATTGTTTTCTGAATTATTCTGCTCTTGTAAAAGATTAGAAAATTCTGATGGATTTCCAAGTTAGTGGGTGCAGTATGTACATATGAGAGCTGGTATGATATGAGAGACTGAGGTTGCTTTTTTATGTGCTTATTCTCTGTTAAGTCAATTCCAAAGACTGCAAATTAACTGAAAGTGTTTTGTCCTACCAGTGTTATGGTCTGATGAGAGTGTGCCTTCATCCTTATGAAACCTGCTATGTTAAAAAAGTGCATATAAAAATAGTTCACAGGAAAATCAAGGAAGCTGTTGCTCAAGGCAAATATATGGCTACAATATGCTGGACAGATGAGGACCTTTGAAAATAAATGTCTTTAAATGCCTTTTATTTTCCAGACATATGCTAAGCTGCCCTTGGGACAGGAAGTCTTACAATATGATCTATTCCATTTTAACGTCAGTTTTACAATATGATCTATTCTATTTTAACCTCCCCCACTTGAGGATTTAGAGTAGGCTGTCCCCTCTGTAGCAGTAATGTCTGTGCGCCAGGAGACAGCCATCCCATGGGGAGATAAATTTGACACAGTGACATAAAGCACACTTCATGTTTAGTGACCCTTCAGGGCTGTTGCAATGTACTCCTCGCCTCACCTTTCTATAGCTCTCCTCCCTTTTGGCTGCCGTTGTTATTCCCAGCCTCTTGCTGGAACAGCTTGTCAAGGGATTTCCTGTGGTACAGAGGAATAGGTCATTCTGAAGGTCGAGCACAGCCCTGAATGCTCTCATCTGCTGCAATGGAAACCACTGGGCCAAAATCAGCATTTTCTTAAAACTCTTGTGCAGTCACCACCTTCTTCTGAAGACGCCAGATGACCTTCAGCAACTAAATTTAATAGATTAAAATTTCCAGCCATTGAAACTTCTGCCTGGAAGTCTTTTATCCCTGACATCATTGCGGAACTCGATCCTTGCATGCAAATACTACTTTGTGTGCACTAAGTAGGCATTTCTTTGCTTAGTTGATCTGAGGCATTTAGTCTAAAATCAGAGAGAAGGGGGGAAAGTGCAAATATGTCTCTAGCCTTGGAGAGAGGACTGAGAATGGGAAGCCCGAACTTCAGTATGTACGTCAAGCTCTATCAAAAGCATAAGATCATCTGCACTGGTTCAAATGGAGGGTCCATCTTCACTTTTCCCATTTCCAGCAGTGTACTTTGAGAATCTGAGGGGTCAGGGTCACGATGCTAGGCAAGGATTTAGGGCTATGCTATAGTCAACTTTGCAGAAGTGTATCTCCACCCAGCTTTCATCAGCTAAAAGTGTTGATCCACACTTGGCACAGGCCATATATTGGAAGCTTATCCTTGCCTATATTCCCTGCATCAGCAACAAGTTTAAGAGGGATGACTAAACTATTGTTCTTAATGTAGGCAATTATTGGCTAGAGTGTGCCAGAGCCATCCCTCCTCTCACATCCTTCTCTGATGTGTTCTTGAAATGCTCAGGACAGACTTTGCTGGAGGCTATAACATCACTTTCACTGCTATAGACAGTAGTGAACTGTATAAACAAGTTGAATGCTCTCTGTGTGCCTGCTAATTAAACCTAGAATTTCTTCCTTGATTCTTTTTAGAAGTTCTAGGACCAATGGGAATAATTTATGGAACTGGCATGCAAATTATTTAAATTGATTAATAGAAAGAAAGGAGAGTCCAAACCAAGAAGCACCCACTACTGCTCTGTGAATGGAGCATGCTCCGTACGAGTTTTCCCCTGTACTCTGTCTCATTAAAAGATTCAGAAAATCATCCTACACCTACAGAGAGCAAGATATTATTTCCTCCAACAGCATCAGTCCTCAAATTGCTCAAATTCCCCACCAGTCCTAGTAACACTTCTCTGACCATCAGTACCCAGACTAAATCTCTGTGGAGTCCAATGCAGCAGGGATCAAGGAATCTGGGTACACCCAAGGTGTCCCTGATGCAGTGTGTCATGCCCAGCACCTGCAGGGAGAGCTCCTCCCTCCCAGGATTTCCCTGAACCCTTCCGAATGAAGAGGAATGTGTGAGAATGTCTCTCAGGTTTCATGACCAGTGGGCTGATGCACTTTTAAACAGGCAAATCCAGGGAATTGTGTTCTTCTAAGTCTCTTCTAAGTATTTGCCTTGTCTTTGATTGAACCCACATAGAATTTTTGTGCCCACAATATCCTTTGGCAAGGAATTTTACAGACCTGCTACCCATTGTCACAGAACCACCTCCTTTTGTATCTTTTAAATCTCTAACTTAATTTGATGTGCCCTCATACTGGAAGACAGCAAGCAACCAAGCCATCATCACCCTATCCATGCTACTTACAATTTTAGGTAACTTTTGTACCATATCTCCCTTTCGTTATTTGATCTCCTTACTCTGATGTTTGATGTTAAGCAGTCATTGCTGAAATTTTCTCCGTATGTTGTATGGGGAACCTGGATTTTCACAACTGTAAATGCTGGTACAAGAATCAGTTTTCTAAGAGCTCTGCATTGCAGTTTAGTTGCTATCGTGAATTTCTGCTCAAGTGAAATTCTTGATAATCATGTTTCTGGAATTTATGTGAAATTAAATAATGCTTGTATATTCTCAAGATGTTGTATACTGAAGGAACTTCATAACTTTAATTTACATGCTTTTAACAAAACATCCTAATCTCAAAATTTAGGATTATTGGCAGAGAACAAGTCAGCAGGTGCAATTGAGTGGTGGCCTTTTCCAGCCTCATGTGGGAGGCTCTATTTACAGTTATCAAACTGCAATTGCTCACTTTTTTCCTACCTAAATCAAATGTTACACAGAAATGTTAAATATTCCATATTGCTAGTTTGGGGATGGTAATAATAATAACAGTAACCTATGTTTGTTTAATCTCTATTTTTGGATTTCAGTGTGACAGCAAAAATACAGTCAGAAGGACAATAGGGTGCCAATAACTCTGTGATAACAATTTCCTAAATCAACCAAAGAGCTAAAGATAGAAGACACTAATTTTTATCTGTCCAAGGCAAAATTGTGACAGAAAGGAAAAGAGATGATTTGCTACTTCAAGCTCTGAAGATTAAAATGCTGCAGTACATGTTGGGAAAAATGAGGCTCATACAAGCTGGTATTTGTAAACGTCTCATCACAGAAAAGCAGAGAACATCAGCTGAGATGGCTTATTTTGTGTGTATGACACAGAAACTAAACAGCATAAAATTTTAATAGTCACACTTCAGAGACCTAAAGTTCGAAACAAGTGGATACGAGACAAGCTGAGGTCTCCCTCCCCTTAAAAAGTAGCACAACAACTAGAGAAGTTATTTGAGAAAGAAAACATGGGGTTTATGCCCCCTTTATTTTGAGGTGATGGAGATACCCTTAGAACTAACATCTACACGAGTGGACATGCTAAAGCCAATGCACGCACCCAAGAACTGTCATACAATAACTTAACACAGCCAAATCACTGGCAGGAGCAGTTGAGCTGTTGGTCCAGGCCAAGTAACAGCCTTGTAAACAATACCCAGATATGGTTCAGGAGCTTACAGAGGCAAAGAGACCATATTGTTATGGCTACCCTGTTGTGGTGGGGAAGAGGGTTTAGCTGAAATGTCATATGCCAGTTAATCCTAGGATCACAGGATGGTTTGTGGCTTATTTTGCTTACTACTAAATATGTAACCACAAAAGTTGGGAGTAATGCACTTAAGCTCCAGAGAGAGGTAAAGTTTCAGACAACATACTGCTTGTATTTCTAATATGTTTCCTGTTGCCTAGATCTCCCAATAACTAGGTTTGCTCGGGGGACTGGCTGGGTTACTTTTCTGAAGCTTATCATAATCTTCTTCTTTTTTCTTGCTGTTGCAAAGAAAAGCTTGGCACCTAGCACAGCAATCTGGATTCCATTCTCAGAGCAAATCTAAGCTCTACTTGGATCTAGACTTACTATAACACCAAATAGGAAGAGAAACAGGGAGGATGCCATGGTACAGTAGGGAATACATATAGATTAGAGAGCAGAATATGTTTTTGTCACTTTATATACTTCCAATGTTGCCTTTTTCAACATTGAGCTCATATTTTCAATATGAGCTCAAACTCAGGAAAGACAAAAAGCTCAAGCTCAAAAAAAAAAAAAGAAACATCAAAAATAGCAGCTATCCTAAACCTCAGTTAAACATTTGATGCTCAGTGATGCTTTTAGAAGAATCATAAAAGAATCAAAATATGTAAGTTTTCCTCTACCCTGGATGGCAAGGGTAAGAAGAGATGTAACGAAGTAGAGGAAATGCTTCCATGGTAGCTTTAATCTCAGCTAGAATAATTTTGTCTTTGACTTAAAAAGCATTTGGAAATATAAATACAAAAAAGATGAGCCAGTTTAACATTTTACAGAGGAGGGAATTTGATTTTAGAATTTTATTTTCCTGTCATGTAAATAACCCACATGAGTTTAAACTGCTAAAATCTACAGATATTTTTTTCTTGGTTTTGGCAGAGGGTGTGGTGGGAGAGGAGAAAAAAATCATAAATGCCTCTTTGCTAATTGAGGTCATTAACTCCTGTTAAGTTGGGTTTTTTTTCATGTTTTAGAATCCATTTACTTACCTCTGGTAATGGATAAATTTCACTAAATTTAAGACAATCATCTGCTTGACCAATGAGCAAATTGTTTGATGAAACATTGCAGATCATATTTTCAAAAACCATGCATTTAACCAACAGAACCAATACAGCCTCTTTAAATAAGGAACTAAATACCAATTGATTTAACAGTTGTATCCATAAGGACATTCCATATTGGCTTATAGGTGAAAAAAAAAAAGTTCTTTTACCATTAGATACCTGTATTATTCAATTAAATCCAGGGAGTGGACAGTTTGAATGAGTCACGAAACAATAATGACAAATATTAAGAACTATGAATCCCTCAATATTATAAAGAGGAACTGTGGAAATACATTTGGATCTTTCACTAAGGGGGATACAAAAAGAGAAGTAAAGGAAACAACCAACTGCTTTTAAATTTCACAGTTTTGCTCTCTAAATCAGTAAGTATTGGGTAAAGTGTCTTCAGGAAACTAACACTTGGACCTACAGACCTCCTGCAAATGGAATTTGTTTCCATTCCAACAAATGGAAAAAAATCTATGTCTGCAGAAGAAGTGATATTTCTCATCACAGTGTGGAGGAGCTGTCAAAAGCTTCTTTCACAGGAGAGAGGAAAGAGATGGGAGGATTTCAGTTTTTTAAGCTGGAGGCTTTGTCTCTGTTCTCTTTAGATGATGGAAAATGTAATATATATATATTATCCAGAACCAATATTTTATTTATAAAGTCCTTCCTAATTCCAACAGAGATCAAAAAAGCCCAGCGGGGGAGCGGTAGCTATATGATGGAAGTTATCTTTTTGTCTAGAATTGACTATTAATCAAATGGTTCATAGAGGAGGTATATTTCTGGAGAGCAGAGAAGGCTTAGCAGCATAGCTCCGTGGATGACTGATGTTCTCAGTTTTGGAAATAATTAAAGTGGAATGAAGACCTGAACCAGACTTTTGTGTATAAGCAGTCCTTTCTGATTGGCAGAGAGAAGTCAGCAGTCTGTACGCCCCCATTATATCTAAGATTTAGAAACACAATGTTTGACTGCAAAGCAGAAATCTGAAGGAATTCTCATCTCCGAAATTCAATACATGAGCACACACGAGCAAGTTCTGCATCCTATTACACATTGCTTTTTTTAATTAATGTGTGTCCTATTAGAAGTGGGTAGAAAAAATATTCTGACAGTTTTATTATGTTTGGGATTATATCAAGGGTTTAGCATATGAAAGGCCAAGTGCTACTGACTGTACATTTCCCTTTCAGATAATTTAAATGGTAGATTTGTTTTGACACATTATCTTTTGGAAAGGCCCCCTATTACCTATGCCAGGTATATGAACTGTATAGTGAGCACTACTAATCCAATACTACCTGTTGTGCATCACTGCAGCAAAAGCTCTATGTGTAATAATGAATTAATGCACTAAAATGTCATGGTTTAGCCAAAGAACTCCTCTCATGTTACCCAAAGTCTGGATAGGGTGTTTTTAATTATGAGTCAGTGGAAATTGCATTATTTCATCTTCATGTGTTCTTTATGGATCCACTTGATATTTCAAGGACCTATGATTACTCTTAGCATAATGGTTCTTCCTTGGTGGGATAATCTAAGGTTTATGTTTTGCTGTCAGTTTTGGCATGTTTCTTTATTTTAAGCAGTCTTGCCAGAGCTACTATTCCAACTTTTCTATGCTCCTTGCAGACATTTATACATATTACCTTACACTTGACAAGTGGGTAAAAGCCCATGTGTACTTTTTTGTTGTTTGTGATTTTTTTTACTTATTTCTGGTCATAGTGTAAATTAAAATGCAGGTTAAAAACTGATATCATTATTATAAAAATGGGGAAGCTCAGAGTTGCTCAGGTAGCATAATTTGGAACATCTCCAATTGTGTTTAACTCTGGTTTTTGGGACCCTACTACTATATTT
The DNA here is from genome assembly GCA_004320125.1 of Scolopax mira. Lineage (NCBI taxonomy): Eukaryota > Metazoa > Chordata > Aves > Charadriiformes > Scolopacidae > Scolopax > Scolopax mira. The sequence goes on along the minus strand of BJBW01005866.1, from coordinate 1,973 downwards.
AACCATTTTTTTTTTATTAACCTATCTTTTAAAAGAAGTTTTCTCTATTCTAGGAATCATTTGGGAAAATGTAGTGCGATATACTGTAACTTCTCCTCTCCAGGCTGAACAATCCCAGCTCTCTCAGCCTGTCCTCATAGGGAAGGTGCTCCAGCCCTCTGATCATCTTTGTGACCCTCCACTGGACCCATTCCAAAAGATCCATGTCCTTCCTGTTTTGAGGACTCCAATGTTGGACACAGTACTCCAGGTGGGGTCTCATGAACACAGAGTAGAGGGGCAGAATCACCTCCCGTGACCTGCTGGCCACACTTCTCTTGATGCAGCCCAGACACGATTGGCTCTCTGGGCTGCCAGTGCACATTACTGGCTCATGTTAAGCTTCTCATCCACCAACACTCCCAAGTCCTTCTCCTCAAGGCTGCTTTCTAGCCATTCTCTGCCCAACCTGTATTTGTGCCTGGGATTATCACATCCCAGATGCAGGACCATCTGGTTAAACTTCATGCAATTTGCACAAGCCCACTTCTCCAGCCTGTCCAGGTCCCTCTGGATGACATCTCTTCCCTCCAGCGCGTAAACTGCACCACTGAGTTTGGTGTCATTGGAAAATTTGCTGAGTGCACCCTACCCCATTGTCCATGTCACCGACAAAGATGTTGAACAGCACTGGTTCCAGTACGAACCCCTGAGGAACACCACTCATCACTGGCTGCCAACTGGACATTGAGTCATTGACCACAGCCCTTTGATTGCAGCCATGGCCATCCAGCCAGCTCCTTATCCCCCGAGTGGTCCATCCATCAAATCCATTAGTTTCCAATTTTGAGACCAAGATGTCCTGAGGGACAGTGTCAAACACTTTGCAAAAGTCCGGGTAGGCAACATCTTGCCTTATCCACCAAGTGTGTGGTGGACCACCACATTTGTCAGGTATGGTTAGCCCTTGGTGAAACCATATTGTCTGTCTCCAATCACCTCCTTATTTTCCATGTGCCTTAGCAGAGATTCCAGGAGGATCTGCTCCATAATTTTGCCAAGCACAGAAGTGAGACTGACTGGCCTATAATTCCCTGGGTCATCTTTTTTTCCTTTTTTGAATATCAGGGTTATGTTCTCCTTTTTCCAGTCTGCGGGAACTTCACCAGACTGCCACAATTTCTCAAAGATGATGGAAAGCAGCTTAGCAACTTCATCCGCCAGCTCCCTCAGGACCCGTGGATGGGTTTCATCAGGTCCCATGGATTTATGCACCTTCAGGTTCCTTAAGAGATCTCAAACCTGATCTTCTCATACTGTGGGCAATTCTTCATTTGCAGAGCCCTTGTTTTTGCCTTCTGTGACTTGGGTAGTGTGGTTTGAGCCCTTTCCAGTGAAGACTGAGGCAAAGAAGTTGTTCAGTAGCTCAGCCTTATCCATATTCTGGGTGACCAGGTCTCCTGTTTTCTTCCAGAGAGGGCCCACAGCTTCCCTAGTCTTGCCTTTGTCCCTGACATACGAAGTTTTTCTTATTGTCTTTGATGTTCTTGGCTAGATTTAGTTCTGCCTGGGCTTTCACATGCCTGATTTCGTTCCTGACCACTCGGATAGTTTCTCTGTATTTTGCCCATTCTACCCATCCCTGCTTCCACCCTCTATAGGCCTCCTTTTTGGTCCTGAGCTTTTCCAGCAGTTCCTTATTCATCCACACAGGCCTGATGACTATTTTGCCTGACTTCTTCTTTTTTGGGGTGCACCTCTCCTGAGCTAGGAGGAGGCAATCCTTGAATACCAACCATCCCTCTTGGGCCCATCTCCCGTCCAGTTCTTTTTCCCGTGCTATTCTCCCAATCAGATCTCTCAGGAGACCAAAGTCTGCTCTTCTGAAGTCTGGGGTAGAGAGTTTGCTGCACACCCTCCTCACTGCCCTATGAATCCCAGCCCTATGTCCCAGCCAACTGGCGTCTAGCAAATGTGATGCCCATCCACTAGAA
>BJBW01005864.1:20908-46766 GCA_004320125.1 Scolopax mira | reverse complement strand
AGCCTGGCCCAGGTTGCCCAGAGAAGCCGTGGCTGCCCCATCCCTGGAGGGGTTCAAGGCCAGGTTGGACAGGGCTTTGAGCAACCTGGTGTGGTGGGAGGTGTCCCTGTCCAGGGCAGGGAGGATGGAACTGGATGGTCTTTAAGGTCCCTTCCAACTCTAACCATTCTATGGTTCTATGATTCTATGAAAACAAGTATGGGTGCTGGGATCTTGAAGTACATTGGAGATGTCTACGCCCAGCCTGTCCCATCACAAGCCAAGTACGAATGAGTGGCTGTGCAGGCTGATGAAGGGTGTGAACCCAGAAGGCAGAAGCAAGGCCAGCTCAGCCTACTTTCATGTGCTATGGTTATAACCAGGCTCTGGAAAGTACCTGGAAGAGGCAAGGAGCAGACCCTGCGAGGGGTCAAGCCACCACACCAGCAGGTCTGTGACTACCAGCACAAGCCAGGCCATCAACTCCCAGGGTCTCCTCCCAGGAGACAACACAGCAAACAGTAGATTTCTGTCCAGCCTGTCTGATCTGAGCCATAAAATTTAAAAACAAGCATAACTCAGCATGATAAAAATAATGAGCAAACATTTTAGGACGAGGAAACAGCCTCAAGTTGCCCCAGGGGAGTTTTAGGATGGATATTAGGAAAAAATTCTACACCAAAAGGGTTATCAAGCCTTGGAACAGGCTGAAGGGGTGGAGTCACTATTCCTGGAGGTATTTAAAAGCCAGGCAGATATGGTGCTGAGGGACCATAGTGGTGGGGTTTGTGAGCATTGGGTTGATGGTTGGACTTGATCCGAAAGGTCCCTTCCAACCCAGACAATTCTGTGATTCTCTATTTATTTTTGCACAGCTCCATGCTATAATCAATGCTTCTCCAAATGACCACAATGGAAAAAAACAAAAGGACACTTTTTCTTTAATTTTTACTTACAAAAATGTCCAGCAATCCGTATTTGATCATCTGCACCATGTCCTGAGCGCTCTCTTTGGACAAAGCGATGCCTTCCACGCTCCCACCTCCGCTCCTGGCGAGGAGGAGGGCTGGGGGGGACACGGAGTATTTATGGGATCTGAAAAAGAGGGATGGAAACAAGATCTGGCCGGGGGATTTGTCACACACCAAATCTTGGAGGATGCAGAACTGGCATCCTCCTGGTGGGGATGAGTGGGGACGGGGATGTAGGGGAGGGAAAGGGTGATGTTAGAGGCATACGGACACCCATGGGAGGACAAGGGTCCTGAGCTGCCTGCCCTGCTCATTATGTTCCCCATGTCTCCAGCCCCTGCACAGTCCTGACCAAATGAGCTCCAGGAGATCTGATTTTTGGCTCGGTGAACAAGAGAAATTTAGCTGAAGTCCACCCCTGTGTTAGAGCAACACACACATCCTGGTGGAGACGTCAGCTCATCCTTTGTTCCCCAGTGCTCTTCTGGTTAAGAGGGTTCAAGGGTGCTTAAAGAAAAGCTGAGAAGGTGGAAAGAGGAAAAAGGAAATATAGGAGAAGTCTGGGCAACAAAAGGGCAGTAGGTTTAGCAAGAGGGGAGAGTAGTTTTCTGGAAGTTTGAGGAACTTCAGTCCCGAAGGCTCCAGATGTCAGGACCCAGAGGAAGGGTGCGACGGAGGAAGTCAGCTGCCTCAACAGTTTTTCTGGGGGCATCTGTAGTTTATTTTTCAAAGGCTGTTGGCAATTTGTCAAAGGCTGTGACACCAGAATTGCTGGGGAAAGCAAGTGAGGTGTAGGACAGTTTGGGGTGAGGAGGTGGTAGAAAGCCTTTGATTCACTTTTCCAAAGTAATCTGGTCCATGAGAAAGGTACAACTCAGCCAACTGGAGAACAAACTGTTTGGTTTTGGTGAAAGGCAGCTCACAGAAAAGTCATGCTACAACCTATTGCTCTTCCCTCCGTGGTTTGCTCAGGCAGGCTCAGTTCGGGCACTTATTTTAGCAGTTCTGAGTGGGATTGGAGATTTGTTCAAATCTCCAATCTTTGTAAAAATCTCGGTGTCATTGTCACCAATGACAAAGCAAGTGGAGGGAACTGCAAGCAACGCATTTCCATCATGTTCAACTCATACTCCTGGATTTATCCAAGCCATTTCAGTTTCATTTTGCAGCATTCTCTGTGGTTTATTTTTAATTTATCTTTGTAAATCCAGCCCTGAGCTAAGCTTTCCCCTTTCTGCCCAGGCTCCCGAGCTCCAACACTCAACCATCTGGTCTACTAGGAAGGTCCTCTCTGTTGTTTATCAAACTAATCTGTATTTGCAATCAATGAAGAACAGTCAAACCCTAGAAAATTTTTAAATTCAGGGATTTTGAACTTCTCAAACTTCCCCAAGACTTGAAGAGATGCTCCGGGTTGATGACCTCTCAGAGGAGGTAAGGACTCTTGCTCCCTGTGTCTAAATTCATTGAGTTGTTCAACAGCCTTTGATGAGGAAGTTTCTTAACTACTGCCAAATTCATCATCTAATAGCTGGAATCTGCTCTCAAATCACTTCTCATCTTACTGGTACCAAGGGGGTTGTATTGTTGCTTAAGACAGCTCTCTGTTTACGAATGCAGGGGCATTCGATGGGTAATGTGAGACTTGCATTTCAATGAAAACCATCTGCAAATAAATACTTGGCAAGAATCTATGACATCTCAGTATTTGAGAAATAAATAATGACTTCATTCAAAGCATTTCTTCCTTAAGGCTTTTTTTTATTTTCACCCCCTGCCCATTAGTTACCAAGAGGGTAGGTGCTCGCTGAGCAAACAGTTTTGCTAACAAACATTGTGTATTTTGTATACCTTTCTCTCTGGAGTGAAGGGGCTCAGCTTTCCATGACCTGGGAGCCACAAACATTTCCTCCTTGAGCGTTTAGCAGAAGAAGAGCTTTGCTTTTCTTAAGAAGGGAAGTCAGCCTGGCTCTTGCATAAGGAGTTCCTGTAAGTGTTTACTTTCTACTTATAGCTGAGAAGATGACCATCTACAGTAGCTTCACCCACAAGTCACAGCCAAAATCCAAACTTGGCACAAGGAATATTTATATGAACTCTATTGGCGATTCCAGCTAAACAGGAGCATGCTGCGGAGCGCGGCTGGAGCAGGAGGATGGAGGTGTATTCTCACATCTGTCATCCCTGAGACAACACAGGCTAATGCTGTTGGTATCTTGTTTTGTGAGATCACCCTGCCTTCCTTTGCTTTTCTCTTTTCCTTCTATCAGTTGGGCTGAGATAGATCCTCAAGGGGAGAGAAGTCTTTCAGCATCGTTTTTTTCACCCTAATGTTGCTGATTATGACTCCTCAACCTGCCATCGCCGGTCACAGAATTACAAAATGCTATGGGGTTGGAAGGGACCTCTGGAGATCATCTAGTCCAACCCCTTGCCAAAGCAGGGCCACGCAGAGCAGGTCCCACAGGAAAATGTGTCCAGGTGGGTTTGAATGTCTCCAGAGAAGGAGACTCCACCACCTCTCTGGGCAGCCTCTGCCAGGGTTCTGCCACCCTCACAGGAAAGAAGTTTCTCCTCATGTTTAGATGGAACTTCTTATAATCAAATTTGTGCCCATTTCCTCTTTTCCTGTCCCTGGGCACCACTGAGAAAAGCCTGGCCCCATCCTCCTGACACCCACCCTTCAAGTATTTATAGGTGTTGATCAGATCCCCCCTCAGCCTTCTCTTCTCCAGACTAAAAAGACCCAAGTCCCTCAGCCTTTCCTCATCAGAGAGATACTCCAGGCCCCTCATCATCTTTGTAGTCCTCTGCTGTACCCTCTCCAGCAGCTCCCTGTCCTTCTGGAACTGGGGAGCTCAGAACTGGTCCCATTGCTCCAGATGGGGCCTCCCCAGGGCAGAGCAGAGGGGCAGGATGACCTCCCTCCATCTGCTGGTCACACTCTTCCTGATGCCCCCCAGGATGCCATTGGCCTTCTTGGCCACAAGGGTACATACTGGTCTCCTGCCCCAGCACTGTCTCACCCCTAAGACCCAACCACATCTGGTGCTTCAAGCACAGTTTGGTTAATGGGGATGTACCACCAAGATATTCACATTTTTATTCTCCCTGCACACCACAAAAATGCCCTTTTCTCATCAGACATGCTAGGGATGGGGTGCACCTACAAGAAGCTAATGAGAATAATCCACTACTGTACTATTGGCTGCCAAACCCACACCTGGAAAACAGGTCAAGGACCTTCTGGGACTTTTTAAACTTTGCCTTGAGAGATAATTCTTGATGGAAATGAAACAAGGACAAGCTGAAGATTCCCCTTGGATCTAGCTGCCTTTATAGGCACTGAAGCATCTGTCACAGGCCAGGCCAAAGCACTTTGCTCCTTGCTGGAGTGAGTCTTAATGACACAATTAAGTGCATGGGCTGATAAATGCTCAGATCCCATTATCACCAATTTGGCTTGAAGTTTGGGCCGCAATTGAAGCTCTTATTCAATCAGGAACTGACCAAGAAAGCCTTGACTTTGCTAAATGCTCAGCATGGCCAGCAACGCTCGAGGAATTGGCTTGCACTAAATTAGTAAGTGAGAATTCTCACTAAAGAAAAAAAGAGAAACAACTTACAAAGCCAATGCATCATCTTCAAAATACATCCCCGTCGTTACGTGGCCACTTAAGATGTTTCCTGCCTCTTCGAAAGCTTCTCTGGCTGTAAAAAAAAAAAAAAAAAGAAAAAGAAAAAGAAAATGACAAAGACATAAAAATAAACAATAGAAAGAGAAGTGTCAGCTTCCTCCTGCAAACCAAATCACTGTCTGCATGTGTAACACCCTCCCACAGCAAACTGTCAGTGGGGAAGAGCTCTAGGATTAGAGGCTCATGAGGAATGGACACGTCTGGTGGCCGCGGGCTCCAGGAGGAGGAGTTGGCAGCAGCCGAAAGGATCATCAGGAAAAGTTCCTATTATGAGAACAGCCTTTGCTCCTCAGCCACTGAGCTTCCAGGACCTGCATGACAAGAGGCCACTGATGGAAAATAAAATGGATTTCAAGCCCATAATCTTCAGGCGAGACAACAATGTTATAAAACCCATTGAGCTCTTGGAAATGACTGACCAGGACTTAACTGGAGCAGTGCTAAGTGCCCAACAGATAAACCAACCTCACCCACAAGTGCCTTTTGGTTTTATCCACTTCCTCAGGGCAGGCAGGGTCTGTTCCAAGGACCCAGCTAGGAAAGGAAAGGTCCAAAAGCTAAATGCCTGGCAGACACAGCATCCTCCACCGCTTTGGATGGCTGCAAGGAGAGGGCAGGACCTCTACCACCAAGCTCAGGGTTGCTGAGGTCCACCACTCGCCATACCCAGATGGCGAGGACAATGAGGAAAGGACTGGGTTTGGGGGCTCTCTTGATCCATCACAGCTGAATCTCTCCATGCTGGGAGGCTGAGAGCAGAGCCCCCAAATGAAGCTGATTCCAGAGCCTCCATTTTAAGAAAGTGGATCCGGGGAAGAGGCATGCTTTGTGAGCACTTGCACACCATAGTGTGTGAGAGCGTAAAACACAGTTATGGATCAGGGATCAAACTCACTGCTGCCAAAGGTGGGGTGGAATGAGGACAGGTTTCAACACCACCACCCTTTCCCCTTTGGATTGAGCAACTGAAAGCAACAAAAGAAGCTATTCGGACTTAAGGAGAGTGGGAAATCACACTCCTTGGAGAAGGTAGGTTTTCCCAAGAGTGAGGGTTACATCTCAGATACATCCACGAGGCATGTTGCTTTATAACTTAAATAGGATCTCATTCAGATACTATTTAGTTTTCCTCGTAACATTCCCCGTCATGTCACAACTGGCCAGCCCAAGCTCTTGGGACCGGTGACTCAGACCTCAATAGCCTGGATTGAGCTGGGTCACAACTGCTCACTTTTTGGTTCTTTGCCTCCCGCTTTCAAGCTACGCTCAAAGCCATATTTTCCATTGTCTTCCCCGTGGAACCACATGGACCACAGACTTTCCTTTACACTGCTCCAAATTGAAGCTTAGATCCTTAAAGGATTGGCTCATTGAGGGTTCAAAGATTGTAGGAAACAAGACGCATACAACAAAGCTGGTGACACAGCCTGGCTGGTTCATCTTGTGATAGACAGAAACCACCATTGGATGGTTTTGACGTTGGTTTCCGGCTCTTTTATCTTTGGTCACTTGATTTTATCAGTGTTGAGGGAAAAGCAACCCATAGGACCAGCCGATAAAGATCAGCAAGAACTTCACCAACAAAACCCCTTGTGAAATTGTCCGTGTCCCACCTACTGGAACCAAGGCTGTGGGGCTTCCATCAGGCACCGAAGGACACAGCCTGATGTGGACAGAGCAGGCTCACATCCAAAATTCCTCAGGAGAGCATTCCTACAGGCATTTAACTTTAAAACACCCACTTGAGACATAATCCTGAGATGAAGTGCTGCCCTGCAGCATCCCTGGCTGCAGGAATTCTCTCCTAAACCAGGACCAACCTTCAGAGGCCAGGCTTTCTCCTTTCACCTGGGTCATTCCTGACAAGATCTTCCCTCCCTATCACACTTCCAGATTTTTCCAGTGTCTTTGGGAGCTGTGCCAGACCCACAGCCACAGCCTCTGTGCTCTGTCCCTCCAGATTCACACAGCTCCTGCTACAGACAGGAGGCATTTTTAAAGATTTAATTTAAATATTTCCTACAAAATTAGTCCCTCACCCTGGGAGTGCTGATTATAATTCCCCACAGGGTCCCATCATGCGCTCCAGCCCAGGGAATTGCACAAGCCCAGAGGATTTGGGAACAAGGAGGAATAAAACTGCCAGGTGAAGAAGGGTTTTCGGTGGCAGGATTTGAGCATCACCCCTCATCCCTCCAGCAGAAGGCATCTCATGAAACCATCACTCTCCAGCAGCATCTTCACATGCCTCCTTCACTTGATTTACACCGACGCTGGTGAGCCCTGCTCACCAGAGCTTTGTGGGACACAGGTGTATTTTTAAACATTTAAAAGCTTTAGGACAGAGTCTTACTTCTAACTACGTTTCCAGTTTCTGCAGAACAAACAATTTTCTGACTTATCAGTTCTCTGGGTTTCCAGAAAAATGCTCATTCATTGTCCTGGTAATGCCACTCACTTCTTTGTAATAAATTGTGAATTTTCCAACGAGCCTCTTTTAGCTCAGACCCGCTGAAGGGCTTCTGTTCTGATCGGAGAAAAAAATAAATAAAATCCAGGGCTTTATTTAACTGGACATCTCGTTGCTCTGTTTCATTTAATCAGAAATGGCAATGCCGCGGCGCGTTGCTGGTTCAGGCTAGAGCAGGAATTCTTGCTGTGAGAAAACCCTTTGGGAATTCCAGATAAACCCACAGCCTGATAAGAGCAGTGATGTGGTTTCCCTGACTCTGGCCTGGCTTTGGTGCCAGAAGAGCTGGCTCCAGTTTTCTGCTCCCTCAGGTTGTTCTACCTGATGCTCCAACAGCTCCTTTCAGCTCCTGGGCGGTGAAAGCATCCCCTTATTTCATCTCCCTTGGCATCTGTGGCTGAGTTTCCCCAGACTGTGCCCCGAGGGAAGAGGCAATCTCCACACGGAGACGTCTAGAAACCACCAAGACTCTTTGTTTGCACGGAAGGACACGAACAACTTCTACATGAGGAAGAGTCTGAGCTCACACGTCCAGGAATCCCTCTCACTGTTCCCCCATGGGGCTAATCCAAGCTCCACTAGTGCAGAGAGGAAAATATAGGGAATAAAGGAGAGATTTTGGAGCTCAGCAGAGCAGAAATGGGCTAAAGGTCTTTTGTTGGTTTGTGTTTTTTTTAAGAAAGTAAAAATAATTTTTTCTGCTATATTTAACAGCCAGACCCTCCAGAAGAAGGGCAGGCAGCCGGCTCGGTGAACACAGCCCAAGTGTTTTCTGGTTGGCTCCAGAGATTTTATTTCATTCTTACCTCTGAGCACAGTGGATTCCCCCCCGGACCTCCCCACGTGAGAAAGGAGCTTGGTTTTTGCCTTTAGCCACAGTTTGCAGGCACGAGGGAGCTTCGGAATGAAAAACAGCCTGAAATTTTGATCTTAAGGCAGATCCGAAAATTCTCCTTTTTTTTTTTTTTAAAAAAAAATAATATAATATTCCCAGGGGTAGCTGGTAACTGAGCAACCGTGGGGCTGGAAAGTCCTCGCTCATCACTGTGGATCCGACTGAAACATGACATGATGTTCCCTTTCCAGAGTGATTTCGCTCCCTCGCCCTTGTTAACCTGTGTGAATGTCACGTGAAAAATCATGGCATTTCTCAGGTCCATTTTCCCATCTTTCAGAAGGGCTGTGGAAACCCAGTGGCTCCTGGACCACAGCTGTGGCATGCAAGGAGTGATACCGGAGCAGCATCTGGGTGACTAACATCACCCTGGGAAGCCACTGGCCAAGATTACAAAGTCAGACAACCTCAAACAAGTTTCATTCATATGGATGTAAGAAACTTGTATTTTATCTTATTGCTGATTAGCTTTTTTTATAAAAAAAAATAAATAAGGGGGGTCGGAAATGCATTGGTTGCGAGGACAGGGATGACCACGTTAGGAGGAGGAGGAGTCATCAAGATAATTATCAATGCAATAATGGAAAAGGCTCACTTTTGCTGCGACATGTTTGCTGTACATGGACTACAAGACGGGATCTACTTGATGGATCTGAGCTTGTGCAGCCAGAGGATAAGAGGAGATTTAATCATAGAGTGTCTCAGTTGGAAGGGACCTTTCAGATCATCAACTCCAACCATCAACGCAACACTGACAAAACCCACCACTAACCCATGTCCCTCAGCACCACATCTGCCCAGCTTTTAAATACCTCCAGGGATGGTGACTCCACCACTGCCCTGGGCACCCTCTTCCAAGGCTTGACAACCCTTTCAGTGAAGAAAATTTTCCCAGTATCCATCCTAAACCTCCCTTGGTACAACTTGAGGCCATTTCCTCTTGTCCCATCACCTGTTCCTTGGGAGAAGAGACCAACCCCCCCTGGCTACCCGCTTTCAGGGAGTTGGAGAGAGCGAGGTCTTCCTCAGCCTCCTTTTCTCCAGGCTGAACACCCCCAGCTCCCTGGCAGCCTACAACTACTTTGAAGAGGACTCATAAAGAGGACAGGGCAAAGTCCTCACGATAAGGAGCAGGACAACAAGCACAAACTGTGGCTTGGTGAGTTCAGATTGGACATCTGCAAAAATGTCTTGGCAGAGACAGGTCATTCAGGGCACTACTCTTTTGTACGGTGCCAAGCATGATGTCTCAATCGCTGTTGGGCATGTCAGATGCTTCCACCACACTGGATGTAGTAAACATGCCTGGTGGCTGGATGTCCTCTGGATGAGCCAGTAAATGGACCTTAAGTCCCGCATCTGGAATCACTTGCGGTTTTCTAATTGCAAAAATAGGATGGGTGGTGCCAGGCAGGCTGTGATGTGAGCAAAGACGGTTGGTCATTCAGAGAAAATGAAGTACAGAGGAACTTCTAAGCACCTGGAATCATCCCTCTTCCATGCCCCATCCCTAGAGGGGTTCAAGGACAGATTAGATGGGGCTCTGAGCGACCTGGTCTGGTGGGAGGTGTCCCTGCCCAGGGCAGGGGGTGGAACTGGATGATCTTTTAAGGTCCCTTCCAACCCAAACCATTCTATGATTCTATGATTTTATGATCAGGAAAGAAACTGAGTGTTTAATCCCCAACCACCACACTAACCTTCGCTCGTGGCCGCGCTAAATACTCCTAGAACCGAAGTGTGGTGATAGGATGACAGCTCAGACGGAAACTCTCCTCTTAAATATCCTTCTGCTTCCTCAATCGTGGTCAGCTTCAGAGGGCAGGAAACTCGGCTCCTATGGAAGGGCAGAAAAACACCACGGGCTGCCTTCTCCTTCACTTTTGGGATGAAGAGACAAAAGGGCAACCTCAATCCTTATCATAACAACAATGTCCCAACCCAGTATAACAATCATTATGCCTCATTAGAGAGAAAAACCAGTCTCCTGGGAAGGAAGGCCAACACCTAGCCAACAGAAAGGCACTGGAGCTGGTTATGGGGAAGACAGAACAGCCAAACTGGTTGCTCTTTGTTCCTTGGGATCCCCATTAATAATATCAGCGAGAGGGACAGTGACAACAGATGGAGGCACTGCCCAAGAACAGATGTTCCCTGGCATGAAAAGCACAAGAAGTTATTAAGCTGATTTCCAAACCTACAATCAGATCTGACATTATTTTTTCCCAAATGGATTTTCATGCCAGAGGCCGTGAAGTATCCAGATGCTCTGGATGCCAGACTAACTGTGTGGGGACTCATTAACTCACAGCATGATGAAGCTGGTCAGTTCTTCAGTCCCCCACATGCCATCGTACATCACCGATCCCTCTCCCTTCTGGTAAATCTTGATGGTAGGAAACTGAGTGACGTTCTCCTCTCTGCAGACTCCAGGCCAGTCCCAGCAGTTTACCCGAGAGAGCAAAACCCCCTGAGTTCCTACAGTGGGAAACAAATACGTGTAAATAATATGAAAAAAAAGCAAAAAACCCATAAATAAAGAAATGGTTGAAAAAGAGATTTTTTTTTTTGAGCTTTTGGGGATATAATCGCATATATTTGTATTAATGCTGCCAGAATTCCTGCTTGCTTTGGCGTGCATCCTACGGGGCTGGATCCTATCAGACGGTGTGCACACAGAGAGAGCCCAGGTGGGCTACCACTGAGAAGCTGCTGGACCATTCCTGGAGCTTCACAAATGCTGCTTTGTGAGGGCAGGATGTCAAAATCCACCCTGTTGAGTACAGGCTATCTCCCTCTTGAAATCATTCACAGATACGCCTTACACTTTTGAGTATAATATTTTCAGCCTGAATTAAGTGCCCGGGCAGGTGTGGATTGATCCAAACAACAGATGACAGAGAGAATAAATTCCAGGGAAGTGGTGGGTTGCACTTCTCAGGAGGCGATTCCTCGAGGCATTCACATCTCAAAGGAACACCACAAAACCCCCAGGCAACTGTCCAGGAGCATAAAAGGCAGTAAGGAAAGATACTGGGAATACCTTAGGAATAAGGCCAAGGCAAAGAAACGATGCAGGCCCTCACTTACAGGTATTGAGTTTTGGTATTTGCATGTTACTTCAGGGGACTACGTACCAAAAGTCCTCCAAAGGAGGCCCACGTGGCCCAAGGAACATCTTGTACAGGATGATCCCTCTCCCATCCCAATCTGCACCATATTATTAATTACTGACTGAGTGGGGGTTTCGGGAGTTGAGAAACTCAGCAAAGGGACTGTTCATCCCTGTGGTCACTGCTGAGCTGCTGGATGGGAAGAAAGGTGAAAGAAGAACACAAGATCCTGCTGTTCTGCCCCTTTTATCTTTCCTCATCCTGGCCATAACTGAGAGCCCAGGGACCCCCAAACTTTTAGGTCTTCCAGTTCCCCTGGTAAGCCCTGCCTGCAACTGAGGCTCCCTCAGCAGCAGAGACAAAGGATCTCCAGATCTCCAGGTCTGCTAACGCAGCCCTTCCCCGACCTCCCTGAGGCCACAGTGGGGAAAGCAGACTGGAGTCATCCCATGGTTCACATCTAGCCTGGGAGTCTTTGGTGGGGACCTCACTGATCACAGAGGAAAGGCCCTGACCTCAATCAGTTCTTAATCTCCGTTGAGAATCTGCCCGTGGATGCTTCCATAGACCGAGATTGCTATCAAATGACACAAAAAACACATGGTGCAAGCTTGGCCATGCAGAATCAGCCAAGGCTTGGCAGGGTTTCATCCACTGATTCTCACAGGTTGCTCCTTATAGCTGGTCTGACTGCTGGGGAGCCTAAAAGAAACCCCAAACCAGCAACAACTGTAACGTCTCTAACAACAACAACAACCCTTCCCCAAGCTTTCCTGTTTATTCCTGGGATTTCAGTCCAGATCAAAGCTGCTGGTGACTTTCCCTTCATATGAACTATGGATGCAGAATCGCTTTTATCCAAACCACAGCACTGTCTGCAGCGTTCCCAGGAGGGTTTCTTGTAAGCAACTCCCACTGCATCTGCTTCCCAGAAAGCTGGCTGGGTCCTCTGCAGGCTCTACATCTGTCCCCACTGCTGAGAGCTCACCCCGAGTCCTGCTTGCACCCTGCCCAATCCCAGGGAAGCACCATCAGTAGGAGAAAGAAGCCTTGATGAAGAAGGAAAAACCAAGAGAAGGCACCAGCCACCTCCAGGAATGCCAGAACAACTCTCGCCCACATCCACAGGACTTTCCCACTGAGCTGCAACGAGTTGGGGATGAAGCCACCTGAGTGTCCCCTGCAGCCAGGGGGAGAAAGAGGCATCTCCAGAAGAGATTCAACCCACGTAAGAATGATGGATGTGCAGAAGAACCCACCTCTCTCTACTAGCTGTAGAGAAGGACAGGGCTGAAGACCTGAATGAAGCTGAATTGGGGCTTACACTGCTCAGGAACTGTTCAGACCCTCTTGAAGGATCATTCACTCCTGCTTTTACTGCCAGACTGCCCAATGTGTGCTGTCTTTAAGTGTTGCTGAGTCTTCACTGTCATGTGGTATTTATGGAGCTTTGTGGCCATCTGCAAGAATTCCCATGTAATTAAGTCAGTCTTCAGGCCCTGAAGGCACCATCATTGTAAATTCTTTCTCTGACACCGTCCTGCCCCAGTGGATCTGGGCCTGCCCACGCCTGTCTGTCACGTTTTCCACCAAAACCAGGGCCAATTGATGCGCCTTTCCAGATCAAGTCCTTCCAAGAACAGGAGATGTGCAGCATGCAGCACATCTCCTTGGTCTGTGCAGGATCTAGCACTCAGGGGCACAAACAGGACCCATTTCCATGATGCAGGCTACAGTCCTTCCTTGTTCCAAAGCCATTGTCACCCACTGCCTCTGATGCTCTGCCCTGGCCCTCCTCATGCACTTGGGCGTTCATCAGGCAATCACTGTGCCCACCATCATCATCATTACCACCATCACCATCACTCCACATGCAATCACTGTGCCCACCAGCATCACCAGCATCATCATCACCATCCATTACGCTATCACTGTGCCCACCATCACAATCATCACCACCACCATCTGTTATACTGCCACTGTGCCCAACAACATCATCATCACCATCACCACCATCCATCATGCTGCCACTGTGCCCACCAACATCACCATCTCAGCTGCAAGGCAGTTTGGGCAGCTGGTGTGTACCAGTTTACACCAACAACATAAGGTGACCGTGGAAGGCTGTGTTCCCACTCCCTTGACTTTACAGAGGCACAAATGGACCGCAAAGATCCCTAAATAAGAAACAAAGGACTCTTCCTTAGCAACCTGATGTGGGTATACCTTCCTTAACAAGTTTGAGGGGGAAAAATTAGTATATTCTGGGTGAGAGAATAAGGTACCATCAATATCCTCCCGATCTTCAGGAGCAGGGTAGGTGCATGCCAGCTGTAAAGCACTCAGACCTGTGGCACCTTACCTTTCAGGTGATCGGCCACCTCGGTGTAGGACCGCAGCACTGCCAGGGACACTGCCTCCCCTGAAAACACAGGAGAGACACAGCCCTGAGGCACATACAGGTGACAGACCAGCGCCACCTTGCTCTCTGACAACGTTAAGTTACAGTTCTCTGCATCCTAAGGTGCTTCAAGCTCTTGAGAGAAATAAGGAAAATTGGACTTTATGCTTCTGTGCTGCAACCGGGTTGTCTAGGCTGTGCCATGAGCCCATGCTACCACTATTTCCCCTCTTCTCCTTACATTGAATCCCTTTAAAATGAAGGTTAAAAACCTACAAACATTGATATCTTCTGTACTGAGAGATATTATCTTTAGGCTGTATCAGTCAATGGGAAGAACTAATTTAATCTGATCTCTAACACTGGGTGGAGGCCTGTTGAGCAGGATGTGGCATTTATTTATCGTTAAAACCTGTCGAGGGGATCATCACAGAATTAGGGTTCTAATTAATGGACCAGGGTCAAGTTGGAGGCCTGTGACCAGTGGTGTCCCTCAGGGGTCAATGATAGGCCCAGTCCTGTTCAACATATTCATAAATGACCTGGGCGAGGGGACAGAGTGTATCCTCAGCAAGTTTGTTGATGATACCAAATTAGGAGGGCTGGCCCACACTCCAGAGGGCTGTGCCACCATCCAGTGAGACCTGAAGAGGCTGGAGAGCTGGGTAGAGAAGAACCTAATGAGTTTCAACAAGAGCAAATGTAGGGTCCTGCACCTGGGGAGGAAGAACCCCAGACAACAATACAGGTTAGGGATGGATCTTCTGGGAAGCACTACTGAGGGGAAGGATCTGGGAGCCGTGCTAGATAGCACACTTGCCATGCGCCGGCAATGTGCCCTTGTTGCCAAGAGGGCCAATAGAATCCTGGGCTGCATAGGGAAGAGTATGGCCAGTAGGCAGAGGGAGGTCATTCTCCCCCTCTGCTCTGCTCTGGTGAGGCCACAACTGGAAGACTGCATCCAGTTTTGGGCCCCCCAGTTCAGGCACACTCAGGATTCCATCCTGAGTGATGTGCTCTGGGCAACCCTGCTTTGTCAGGAGAGTTGGACGAGCTGATCCTTAGAGCTCCCTTCCAACTCTGACAATTCCATGATTCCATGATCATGTTATGGAAAGCATCAGTGAGCAGCACAAGCTTGGAGAAGGGACAGGCAGGCCATGTCTCATACTCACAGCTGGCATAAAACAGCACCACTGTCCGGGCAGCCTTCAGGAGGGCAGAGTGAAAGGTCTCCTCCGTCAGGTCAAGGATCTGCTCCAGGGGAAGCTCTCGCTTCTTGTCTCTGGAAACTGCTTCCACCACTTGGTCATCCTGAATGTCTGCAAGGGAGCCAGAGCCATGCGTCAACACAGGAGCACAAAGGACATGGGGAAACTTGGGAATGTTTGGGGAAGCCAGGACCTCTCAGCAGAGACCTGGTGACTGTCAGCTGGGAGTGGGGTGGGGGTAAGGGATTGCCTGACGTGGAGGAATGGAGGGAAAAGCCCCGACACACTCACTGCCAGACACACAAACTCATCAAAATGCACATATTCCATCTCACAACAGTTGTGCCCTCTGATTTGAACACGTTTCTTCACTGTGATGTGACTGTGATGGTTTTCCTCAGATTTGTGAAAGTGCTCTCTAATGCTTTAATGTATGCCTGGCATGTGCCCAGCAGATGCTGATAGCATATCCTGTCTGATGACAATCAGCTTTCCACCGTTTAGTTGCACACCTTGATTGTTATTCTCTGCTTCCTCCTCATCTTCCTCCTCCTCCTCCTCGGCCTCCTGGATTTGTCCGACCTTGCTCTTATCTTCCACCAGGGTTATAACTTCATCGGTGTCTTCCAAGACCAGGTATTTGACTGGCACACCCTAAAGAAAACAGAATAAATTGGTGGGAGCAAAACCCTCTGCCTTTTCCATCCACAAGCCAAGGCTGATGGGGCACCATCACCCAACTCCTTATTTTTGGGGTATGTCAGCAAATTCCTAAAGCTGCCAAAGAGGAGAAATTCTGGGGTGTGTTTCTTTGACCCAATTTTACCTGTGTTTGAGTTCTTGAGTTCTTCTCACCCCAGACTGTTTTTACCCTGCCAGGAAGAAATTGTGGCTATGTGGGATCCTGCTCCTGGAGTGGTGAAAGTGAACACCCGCTCCACCCCCCAGGATCTCATCATAGATCCACCACTGAAAGAAAAGGCCCAGTGGCCAGTAAATGAGTCCAGAGTGGGCAGGTACAGGGTCAACTTGGTTGTCCCCCCTCTAAAGGGGTCGGGCTGGATGAGAAGAGACCATCACAGCCTAGGAAACGAGCACAAAAAGATCCTTTATCTCACGGAGCTCAACAAAGAAGAGTGCTCCCAAGCATACGTGGGCTGCCAACCCATGGAAAGAGAAGAGCAAAATGTGTTTCTCAGAAATAAGATCTCGTTGGCTTAAAACCAGTTCTGGCAGTGTCTCAGCCAAAGGCATTTCAGAGGAGATGAATTTTATAATGAACCAAGAGAAATGACAAACTGCTGGCCCCTCCCATTGGCTCAAAGAGGAGAAAGGCAACGTGCCCGTCTCTCAGCAGGGCAGGGGAAGCCCTCAGGGGACACCCGGGCTCAGGTCTGATCCTGCATCTTCACAATCACAAGTGTGACAGTTCAGGTAATCTGGGGCAAGGTGTGCTCCCTGGCATCCGTCGGCGCTGAATTCCATCTCGCCTCACAAGCTGGGTCAGGTCCCTCCAGAGTTTAGCTCATCTTGATCAACCTCATTTAACTGACACCCTGCCCTCTTCCCAGATCACTGCCGGAGGCGCTGGGTTACATCAGTTCAGCACAGACCTTTGGTTGTTTTGCTCCAAGTTTCCCACTCATGTCCTCTCCCATCTTTTGAACGCCTTTCTTTAGAGGGCAAGGGCCTTGAAAAGTCCAAATCTTTGGAGAATTTGCACTTGGACTACTGCCTTAGGTAGTTCACCACCTTGTGTTGCTTTAGGGCGTAATGGAGATGTCACTCTACATTTTGAAGCCAAAATAAACTCAATATTTCATCTTTAATAGCAGGCACAATTGCTCTGCAGTACCACGATCAGGCAGTTCCAAATACATCATGCATCTAAGGAAAGACACTTCCCTTTGAGCTTTTGGGAAGGCTGTCAAATAACAACGGAGCTGAACAACACCCCAGCACCTCTGAAGATGACCATAACCAGACAGGGAAATCAGAGTCGTACAGTAAAGAAATCCATCATCTAACCTCATCTGGTGTCTTCAGAGCGACATTTGACCGGAGCAGAACGTTCAAATCGACGAGGTCCCTTCCAAAACACAAAGTGAACATTAGATGGTGCGTTGTGCGTGGTCACCCCCTGTATTCAGCCCACCTCTCTCAGCAGCACCTTGTCCTCATGAAGCTGTGCTTCAGGGCCCCTGAGAGCTTGCAGGAAACCAGAATCAATATTGGTGGTGGAGAAAGAGGCTCCAAGTGACCTCCTGGTGGGACTGCACTGCATAGTGTGCCAATTCCGCAAAGGGTTTGGATTTCCTTTATGTGATTCAGGTCTGTGCTCATGCACTGGTAGCCACATCTCAATGCAGATGATCTGCTGGTGGACTTCAGCTCATAGAACCATAGAATGGTTTGGGTTGGAAGGGACCTTAAAGATCACCTTGTTCCAACTCCTGCCACAGGCAGGGACACCTCCCACCAGACCAAGTTGCTCAAAGTCCAACTTGACCTTGGTTGGATGAGTAAAGGCATCCAAGAAGTGCCTCCATACAAGGAGGTACTGTGGTGGCAGGAAGCTGGAAGGACCCACCCTTCTTCCATCTCCTCCCACTTGCACAGCTGCCAGCAGACATCCCAAAAGGCAACCATGCCTACTGCGGCTGCACACCTCCTTTATCAGGACACCATGGAAGCATTTTCAAACAGTCTGGTGTATGCAGGTTGCTCCTGAGCCCATGGAGCAGGGGTAAGTATCTGGTGGTCCCCACAGTCCACCTCCTTTACTGGATCTCCTTCTGCCCATAATTCGAGGGCAAAATGCAAGTCTTCCATCTGTGCTAAGGTTCCTTTCCAAAATGTCTCTTAGTCTGACTGTTTTTCCACTTCTAAGGAAGCAAGAGACTCAAACACTTCTAAGCTTACAGCCAGTTTGAAACCAAACTAATCTGATTCTGGACAATGTGACATCCTCTTGAAGGATATAGCCTACTTTTACTGCCTCTCATACAAATCTCAATAAGCCTGTTGACCATCATCCTGGCTGTGGGTTAACTGAGCTCCGAAACACCACAAAAAGCAAGAACCCCAAAATACCTGAGAGCAAATACCTGGACAAAAGGGCAACTCCTGCTTTCCCCAAGAGCTGCCAGGCCACAAACTCTGCTGTCCTCCTGTCAGCCTCGTAGGTGTCTTTCTGGCTGAGGATGAACACAAGAGGCAGCCCAAGCTGTAAGTGAACAGTGGAAACCTTCTCTGGGTCCTCAGCAACCTCTGTCTGGAGAAGGGACATTGTTATACTGCAGCACATCTCCACATCGTTGAAGGTGCCTCAGCTCTTCTCCTGCACAGCCCAAGCCACCATGTGTTCCCCAGCCACAGAAATAAGGACAGCCTTGAGAAAAAGCCTCCAACCCTGATTCTAAAACTTCCATGGAAGCAGAACCCACACAGCCCTTGTTAAACTGTTCCAACCTGTCATGACCCTCCCTGTTAAAAACCTGGCCTTTATTATGCATGTTCTTTGTCACTTAGCAACTCCAGATGTCAAATGCCCATTAATTTTTATTTACCTGGCATCAGTTCCCCACAGCAGTTTGAAAACCCTGGCCACAACATGCAAGAACTGGCATCTTCTCCCTTCCTGCCTTGGACATGCTGCTTCATGACAGCACCGAGCTGCTTAACGAGGCGCCTTCCCTCCATGGGCCTAACCCAAGAGGTTGGGCCAAGGAGGCACTTCCCAGCTCTTCTAGCCATCCTTTCCACTCACCAAAGATGTCACCAGTGGGAACTGGAGGCCTGCTGAAGTTCACTGCCCAGTGGGAGAAGGACGATGGCTCCTGTCCCTCATCCTCACCAAAGCATGAATCACATATCCATCTCCCCAGGGTGCTGAAACTCCTGTGGGGAGCCTAAAGGAGTAGCTGAGGACTTTGGGTTAGTCTAGTTTGGAGAAAAGGAGGCTGAGGAGTAACCTCATTGATCATCACAGCTTTCTGAGGAAGGGACGTGGAGAGGGAGGAGCTGAGCTCTTCTCTCTGGTATCCAGAGACAGGATGTGGATGGTTCAAAAGTGCACCAGGAGTGGTTTAGACTGGACACTAGGAAGCTCCTGTTTACCAAGAAGGTGGTCAAAGACTGAAAGAGGTTTCCTAGAGAGGTGGTTGATGCCCCAGGCCTGTCAGTGTTTAAGAGGCATTTGGACAATCCCCTCAATAATTTGCTATAACTTTTGGTGAACCCAAAAGTGGTCACGAAGTTGGACTAGATGATTGTT
The DNA here is from genome assembly GCA_004320125.1 of Scolopax mira. NCBI lineage: Eukaryota > Metazoa > Chordata > Aves > Charadriiformes > Scolopacidae > Scolopax > Scolopax mira. The sequence continues at coordinate 27,752 of BJBW01005864.1, read as the reverse complement.
GTAGGTTCCTTCCAACTGAACTACACTATGCAATGCCCAAACCACGACATTATGCCATGCTATTCTATACATCCCAGTGAAGTTCAAGGGGCATCTCCACCCTTTTCCCACTCATGGTGCTTACAGACAACTGGAGGAGCACACATTGGTGCCAAGGCTCCCTGGAAAGGTCTAGGTAAGCTGAGCAGTGCAACGGAGTGTCACTCCTGTCCAGCCCCATCTCCTCTTCCTTGCTTGAAACCCAGCCTGAGAGTTTTGTCATTAACTTCATGGGGAAGGGGCAGATTGTCACACTCAGCCTTGCCCTCTGCTCACACCTCCCTCATCCTCACTCAGCTGCCCTGATGTCCACAACCCAAGCGGCTCCTCCTCGCCCGTCATACCACCAGAGGAGCCCCCATGAGTTTGAGGTGCCTGTGGATGTTGAGCAATGTCAGAGCCTGCCCCATGGCTGTCCTCCTGCAGGGCTGGGTCAGGTCCGTGGCCTGCTGGCAGTGGCAGAACAGCAGCTGAGCAGACAACACATCAGGGTCCTCATGACTGTGAGGGAGAAAATAAAACCCATGGGGAGTTAGATATTAGTTGTGGGGTTTTAATACACCCTGATAGAACAGCCATGTTTGCCACCTCTTTTACAGGACAGACAATCCTCAAATTTAGGGTTTGGAAGGCTGGGGACATAGTAGGACTAACCCTACTAGTGACAGGTACAACTGGATCCAGGTGCTTTTCAGAATTGTGCTGGACATTTAATAAACCCCTGACTCATGGGGTATAAATGACCTCAATCCTAGAATATCTGGCTCAAGAAGGACACAAGATTTTCTCAGTGGGACCAACCATGCCCCTCCAGTGGAGATCCTGGCAGGAGAACAGCTGAAGCACAGCTTTGCTCACGTCTTTCACCTCGCTGATGGCATCTTACAAACTGTTTAAGGAATATTTGACCTTTTGAACAGCATTGGTTTTGGCTGCACCAAAGAAAGCAGTGAGATGGAGTTCTTTGGATGGTTCCCTGGTTAGTGGTTCCTGCTCTGGTGTTCCTGCTCCTGCTCTGGTCCCTGCTCTCCTGCCTGCTGGTCAGCTTTGGGAGGTCACATTTCTTTCCTTACATACCCATTCCCCACCTCTAAAATAGGGATCACCTTCTTTGTAAAGGGTTTTAAGAGGAAGAGCAGGGTGTAGGATTAAGACCTCAAAGCCTGCTGCCCTGGTTGGCTGAAAGCTACTTGTGTTGGTGAAGCTACCATCATTTCATCAGTCTGGTGTCCTCTTTGCTTTAAACAGGATGAAGCCAATTCCTGTCCAAATGACAACCCTGCCATCTAGTGGCAGCCACAAAACGTTGTCCCTGATCACAGTTCCTGCAAAGATGGGGTAGCCACAGCTTCTTGGGGCAACCTAGGCCAGGCTCTCACCACCCTCACAGTCAACAATTTCTCCCTATTATCTCACCTCAATCTCCCCTATTCCAGTGTCAAATCATTCCCCCTCCTACTATGGCTACTATGGCTCCCCATCTCTCCTGGAGCCCCTTGAGGGACTGGAAGGGGCTCAAAGGTCTCCCTGGAGCCTTCTCTTCTCCAGGCTGAACCCCCCCAACTCTCTCAGCCTGTCCAGGGAGCAGTGTCTCATGCAGCCGAACCGCAGAACTCACTGAAAAGCAAAAATGTGTTCAAAAAATTCTGGTGGCTGTTAACACCATGATGCAGGTTCAGCTTCCATCTTGGAGAGCCCTGAAAGCTCTGACTGACAGAAAATGGGATGCTGGGGGCAACACCCATCTGTACCCTCATACCCCTTGGTAACCACCTCTGGCCACTGCAGAGGTCCGTTATGGAGTTTGGTGACCCACCAGAACAGTTTCTACTCTTCTCATCTGGCCAGATTTGCTCATCAACACACAAGACTGAGTGTTTTAAGGCTCTAACATCAGCATTATCAGCTCCCCTGAAACCCCTTGGCTGAGGTTGGATCGGTCAAGCACGGAAAAGGCTGTTCTCCTGTAGAATCCCATTCAATGAAGAGTCACACATGGCACGGCTACTCCAAGTCCAGGAACACAAGCAGCAGCTGGTCTTGGAAAAGCAAACCAGATCTGGCTGCCCAACCTTGGCATAATATACCAATACCAGCCCAAATTCGAACTGGGAAACTGAGAAACCAGGAGTAGAGCTCTACCTGGTGGGTGTTTGAGTGGCTTTGAACATACCCAGTGTCTCTCAGCAGCGTTGCCTCTGTGGTCAGAACAAACTGGTGGATGGTCCCATAGACAAAAGCTGCCTCCATCACAGCTCTGTGCTCTGGAAAGAGAAAGGCAAGACAAACTCATCCCATCTCCCTCCAGATCTCCTTCTTCACCCTTCCTAGTTGTAAACATCAACACTCAGGCTTTCAGAAACCCACAGGAGAAAGTCCCAATTGTCTGAAGACACACTATGGAGGTAACTGAGCAACTGGAGCTCAATCTTGTTCCCGATGCCCAGTAAACACACAGGTGGTGTAAGCGAACCCATTCTACTACATAACCAGAGGTGGTCTGTCCATGGGTTTGCTTATTTTTTTATTAAGACGGCAACCCCTGCCTTGCTTTCCCTCTCAAGTCCATCTCTGAAAGTCTGTGTGCTCCCAGAAGAACTTTTCTGGTGCACCTTATCCCTTTGGAAACACAGCAAGAGAGACAGAGGTGGAGAACTTGTGTGTAGGTGGCCCTTTCAGGTTCTCTAGATCCTCTGTTTGCAGGACTTGGGGTCAGAAACCCACTTCCCTTCCACCTTAGTAAAAAAAGGCTCCAGGGGAAGAACAAAGATGAAAAGCTGAGGGTTAATACCTGCTGTCCCAGTAGCTGGCACATAAGCAAAGACCATGTTTGACCTCCCTTTCAGAGTATTTTCAATGTTCTGAAGATCTGCCAATGTTTCAATGTATTTCACTTCATTAAAGAGCAGGGCACTGAGGAATCAGAAAAAACTCATTAGGAACTGTTTGCTTTTAAGAGCGAATTTGCAGCCACGTAACCGTGATGGGAAAAACAAGGTAAAATTCCAGCTTCTTGCTGGCAAACTGAAGATTCACAGCTGCCCAGACGTGTGCTGGTGAGTAATCTCAAGGACATAGATTTCACAGGGTCAAGCCTGTGTCCCAAAGCCATCCCAAAGACAGAAGCAGCCTCCTGTGTGGCTGAGAACGCCTTCACAATGTATGTGTGGGGGGTAAATTTATGCAAAACTTGGTGAAATAGGTGAAATGGGTGAAAATGGGAAGTAAATTATTTCACGGAGGTGCTCCTGGTCTGTACTTACAACAAAACGTTGGCAACGATGGAGTCTACGTCAAACAAGGCATCAGTGGGGAACTCTCGGATCAGCACGTTACCTCTGGGGAGGGAAGAAAGAGCATCATCAAAGAAAGAGCATCACCAAAGAAAGAGCATCACCAAAGAAACTACGGAATTAGGTACTACATGTACCTAATTCATAAAATCATAGAATGATTCAGGTTAGAAGGAACCTTAAAGATCATCTCGTTCCCACCCCCCTGTCATGGGCAGGGACACCTCCCACCAGATCAGGTTGCTCAAAGCTCCATCCAGTCTTCTGGAGACCAGGAGACCTTCTCACTCTAAACCTCCCTGAAAGGAGGGTGTAGCCAGGGGGGTCGGTCTCTTTTCCCAAGGAACAGGTGATGGGACAAGAGGAAACAGCCTCAAGTTGCACCAGGGGAGGTTTAGGATGGATACTAGCAAAAATTTTCTTCGCTGAAAGGGTTGTCAGGCCTTGGAAGAGACTCCACCAGGGCAGTGGTAGAGTCTCCATCCCTGGAGGGATTCGAAAGCCGGGCAGATGTGGTGCTGAGGGACGTGGGTTAGTTGTGATTTTGGCAGTGTTGTGTTTATGGTTGGACTCAATGATCTTATAAGTTCCTCCCAACCGAGATGATTCTACAATTCTATAACTTATGGAGAGACCAAGAGTTAAACTTTCACATCCAGAGCAGATGAGTCAACCAGGCAAACCAAAGAGTATTTCTTTCAAGGACTAGACTCAAAACCTGAGTATAACTGCACAACCTCGGGGTGAAAGGCCAGAAGGACAGAAGAAGACTGATGGAGGATTTCCCTGGTGGTTTCCTGTAGCAGCACAGCCCTCTGTGAAGGAACACGGGGAAGGATGGGAGGTTTCACACCGAGGACAAAGCATCTACTTTGGTACTTTTCACTAAACTCTGTATGTCACTGCTGCCCTCGTGGCTCCTCTCCTCCTACACTGCCAGCTCTGATCCCTGAGAGCCTTTCCTCCAATGGAAGGATCACGGTGTGGTGTCCAGAAAAAATCCCACTCACCTGAACAGGTAGGCTGTCCTTAAAGCATTTTCTTTTCCACAGTATCTTGAGACATCCTCTTTGGGACAATTAACCTGGACATGGAAGGGATGTAACTAAACACTCAGATCCACAAATGACTACAAACATACAGTGCTACAGCTCTCTTCCTTTTAAGGGTGTAAATACAGCCTTTCCAAACCTGCTGGGAGAGAAACTGCAACAACATGGGAGTCCAGAGCTGGGGACTGGAGTTTGTACTTCAGTTTCCCAGTTTAGCCTGCCTTGAACTGGGTCAGACAGGATCAAGAGATCTTCTGATCTGCCCAGCATATTTATAATGACAGATTGTTGCTTGGTCATTAAACTCAGCCAGGGCAAGGGAATAAAATGGGATGCCCTGCTCAGGCAACATCTGCTTTCTTGTGGGGTTCCACAAGGTGGGTCGAGAGAAGCTCTGGCCACCCTGCAGAAAGCCCTGTGAATAAATAACCTGTCCTGCTCCTTTTCCTCGTTTACCTTCACCACTGAGATGCCATAGTCCTGGAGGGCCTCCACCGACTTCTCAATCTGCTCCAAGAAGGGCTGGGCACCAGGAGAAGCTGAAATAATAAAAAAAACCAACCAAACAAGTGGTTTCCATCTTTTCACCTTATGAATGAGGCAGATGAGAGCACTTTCAGAGCAAGCACTGCTTGGGACATCCCAGCAGATCTTGAGTCAGGGCAAACAGGGACCTGTGGTCTGCTGCTGGTGGAGGAACCTGTGAGAATGTGGCTGGGGGAGACAGAGACTGGGACTGGTATTGTCAGATAGGTGACACTGGTCTGGTCTGCAAATCATAGCATCATAGGATGGTTTGGGCTGGAAAGGACCTTAAAGATCATCTCATTCCAACCCCCCTGCATGGGCAGGGACACCTCCCACCAGACCAGGTTGCTCAAAGCCCCATCTATCCTGGAACCCTCCCAGGGAGTCCTTAGAGTCAAAAGCATCCTCCTGCCACACACTGAGACAGTGCTCAACACAATACAGTCTTGCTCTTACTCAAAAAGTAAGGTATTTACTGAAAGAAAAATATGGGCAACAACACAAATGCCCACAGAATCCCCACCTTCCTTTCTAACAGTTCAGTGCTGCCGTGGGACCTGTGTCTCAGCTCATGCTGATGTCTCTGGGAAACCACACCTGGGGGTCATGAAGGAGCAGAACAAGAAAGGCAAGGCCAAGGATCTCCTCCTTATGCAAGGGATCCCCTTTTCTTAGGAGGTACCATGGAAAAGAAACCCAGACCCTTTGAGGGGCCAACTCCTTTGGAGGCTGTGTTTCTCTTCCATGGTACCTCCAGAAAATAACCCAGAAAATCAATGGAGAAGTTTGAAGGACTGTGCCTGTGGACACAGCCAGGTGAGATTCCACCCCAAGAGGTCTCTTGCTGCCAGGAGCACTCGGGGCTGTGCAAACTCAAATGTACCAGCTGAGTGAATCTTACCAGGTTTACGGGCTCTTCAAAATCACTTTGGGTTTAAAACTCCCAGGAATTGGCCCCTCATGGTTCCACTTTCACACACACCCTCACACGAGCCTTTGCAGAAAAGCCAGGCTGGGTAAAATACGTACCGTTATGGCTGAAATAAGCCAGGGATGCTCTGCCGGCTTGCAGGCTCCCGAAATACTCCTGGGGGCTCATCTCCTGCAGCAGCATCTCAATTCCTCGCGTTGGGATGGAGGAAGCACAGAAGAGCAGGAAAGAGAAGGAAGAAACCCATCTGTCCTTTGAGGCTGACATGGCTGCTCCCAGCTACAGGCACGGGAGAGTCACAACTGGTCAAAAAAAACCAAAAAGCAAAACCAACACTAAATCACAAAAGAATATATGTATTTTTTATATATTTATCTATATATACAAAGGTATAGAATAGTGTCTTCTGTTTAGGTAGGTGCAGTGTGGACTGTAATTTCCAGATGTGACACAAACATCTCGAGGACGTCATGAGTTAGTCACCAGAGCATCAGGTGACTCACATAACTGTAAAGATGACAGTAAAGGCTGTCATCTCAGTGGTATTTAGATGAAATATATATACTGAGTGGTACATATGAAAGGCACTTGCTTCTCCGAGGGGTATCTGCAAGCGCATGGACCCTCAGTGCTTACAGGTTAGGGTTGGGTTTTTTCCCTCCTTTTTTTTTTTTTTTTCCCTTCTTTTGAGTCAAATGGAAATTAGATGCATGGGCAGAAAACAATGACAGTATCATATGAAAAAAAAAACACCTCACCCAAATTGTCTCAGTTCTTGTTAAAAAGCTTTGAGGATGGTCCTCAGCACAGGAAGGACATGGAGCTGTTGGAGCAGGGCCAGAGGAGGCCACGGAGATGCTGGGAGGGCTGGAGCCCCTCTGCTGGGAGGGGGGGCTGAGAGAGTTGGGGGGGTCAGCCTGGAGAAGAGAAGGCTCCGGGGAGACCTTAGAACCCCTTCCAGGCCCTCAAGGGGCTCCAGGAGAGATGGGGAGGGATCTGGA